>CAUYON010055248.1:0-39069 GCA_963573935.1 Arctocebus calabarensis
CTCACTGTCCCAAGGTACTCCAGGGCCTTCCCACTTCCAGAGATGATGTGGGTCACTCACTCCTCACTGTCCCAAGGTACTCCAGGGCCTTCCCACTTCCAGAGATGATGTGGGTCACTCACTCCTCACTGTCCCAAGGTACTCCAGGGCCTTCCCACTTCCAGAGATGATGTGGGTTACTCACTCCTCACAGTCCCAAGGTACTCCAGGGCCTTTCCACTTCCAGAGATGATGTGGGTTACTCACTCCTCACTGTCCCAAGGTACTCCAGGTCCTTCCCACATCCAGAGATGATGTGGGTCACTCACTCCTCACTGTCCCAAGGTACTCCAGGACCTTCCCACATCCAGAGATGATGTGGGTCACTCACTCATCACTGTCCCAGAGTGTGTGTGTGTCTGTATGAGTGTGCATTTGCCCTGGGATGGAATGACATCCTGTCCAGGGTGGGTTCCCACCTTATGTCCTGTGTTACCAGGACAGACTCTGGCTATCCTTGACACTGAACTGGAATAAGCAGGTTGAAAAAAGAATGAATGAATAAATAAATTATTGTAGAATAAACATTTCTGAAGTCTACCAAATCAAACAAATGCATAGAAATAAATGATGTGGTGAGAGCGCCTCAGAGAGCCCGCCGTATTGGGGCCCATTGTTTGAAGTGTGTGTGAGAGGAAGTGCTGCTTACAAGTTTCACTCTGCAGACGGTTGTTCCTCGATTTAACCCACTGCCACAAGGTTGTCACTCACTGACTGATCCAAAACTGAGTAATTATCTTACTTGCTTAATTTTCTTTTAGTTTCAGTATAGCTCACGTTTATTTTAATGTTTAATAATAGAAATAGTTTGGTTATTTTTAAGTTTGGTGATGTTTTTGTGAATAGAGATGTGACATAATTAACTCTTTGTTTACATCAATGAGCTATGGTAAAACTGGTTTCCTTATTCATTGTTTCATTTGTTTTGCTTAAAGTGGCAGTTTTTAAAAACCTATGGACAATGTTAAGTGAGAACTTACTGTACAAGATTTTTTTGTTTGTTAAAACCTAGTGTTTTTTTTGGTTGTAGAGATTTAACGTCTGTCCAGAGGTGGCTCATGGACATTTATAAAAAAGAGTCCAACTGTTAAAAATATTATGACCTAGGCCAACCTTTTCTTCACTTCTATAATTACGCTGCTCTCTTTTTGGTGTACTTACTCTATGGTTTTTTCTTATAGCTCTTGCTCTCAACATACAAATGCCAAATGGTGATGACAAATGATGGTGCAAATTGGGGTCTTAACCTGAGGTCAGTGGGTCAGTGAATACCATAAAATGATTTGGAGAGTTTGTGTGTATTTGCTTATGGAGAGAGGTTTCCATAGATTTCATTGACCTTTCAGGGGTGTCCACAAGCCTAAAACAGTTAAAAGCACTGGCTTATATAGTTATTTCTTCAGAGAGTCTTTGATATTTTCTTTGACCTTTGATATAATATTGTTTTCTTTCTGACAATCTTTTTGTGCATTTGTGTTGGATTAAAAAATTATATGGAATAGAATTAAATCTATTCATAATCTTGGTCATCACTCAAAGATAATCACTATTTATGTACTGGTTTATCTGTCTGCCTATTTATCCATCCATCCATCCATTTACACATACACAGGCAAAGATTTTAAGCAATCATTCTATACGAATTCTTCCTTCTTTGCTCAATGTAGATCAACAACATTTTTTTTTTTTTTTTTAGACAGTGCCTCAAGCTGTCACCCTGGATAGAGTGCCGTGGCATTACAGTTCACAGCAACGTCCAATTCCTGGGCTCAAGCGAGTCTCCTGCCTCTGCCTCCCAAGTAGCTGGGACTACAGGCGCCCACCACAACGCCCGGCCATTTTTTGTTTGTAGCCACTATTGTTGTTTGGCAGGTCCGGGCTGGATTCGAACCCGCCAGCTCAGGTGTACGTGGCTGGCGCCTTAGCCCGCTGAGCCACAGGCGCCGAGCCAGATCAACAACATTTTTGTTTAATTGTTACAGAGTAGCCCATGGTATTGGGCTACTAAATATATATAATTTATTTAACCAATTTCTTATTGATGGACATAGTGTATTTGTATTTTAATAGGAAGCATATGTTAGGTTATAAGAGTAGAATACTAGGAAGCTAGGGCTTTTGTTGGTCATAGAAGCCATCTTTCTTTGTCCTACTTTTCCAAGTCCCACATCAAAGGTTAGGCTTTGGACTTTGGGTCAGAGAATATGTTTGCTTTTCCCAAGACAAAAGAAACTCTCATGTTCTTCTTTAACCCCCCCAAGCTAGTGACAGCTTTGGCAAATCATTTCAAATCTATAAAGAATTTAGTGTATTTTTTAAAAATAGGATTGATCCATTTCAGAGCAACTTCATTTAAATCCACTCTCAATTTTCTGGGTTCAATTGGGACTAATTTTGTATGGTTTACCTACCTTATATTTTAAAAAAAGTATTTATGGAAACATTTGTGGAAATAATGAATGTTATCATTTGAAATTCTTGAGTCATGTAGCCTGGGAGAGACTTTACCATATGTGAATGTGTATGGTTTCTCTCACACTGTCTGTGGGTGCGTGTGTGGTCTATATTTTCCTGTGGTTTATTGCCAACAGCGGTGTTACTTATTACCTTCTCTTCTTCTTGTCTCTTATCTGTTTACCAATGACACTACCAGATTAGAGGCTGCACCAGTCAACACCCTTGGGTCCTGGGTGGCAACTGTTCCCATCTGGCTGCTCGTGATTAATGGTGTTTATGTCATGGCATAAATCACATTTTGTTATTCAATCAGCTGAGACTCTGGCCATTAAAAAAATTTACTCTACAAAAATCAATAACCAGTAATTTTGGGAAAAGAGCAGTTCTTTAACAGTTATTCCAGAAGTCAATCTGTAAAGATAAATAATCAAATTACTATACTCAACAAAAATAGTGCAGGCAACCAGAAATATAATCTCACAGATAAAGAATGACCTTAAGTAAGGACAGGTAGGAAGCCGTTTTCAGGAAGACACAGAGCAACCAAAGAAACCCAATACCCTTTTAAAAGTCCTTAAGAATGTCACCCTTTTTCACAGAGCCAGCCAACAACAAAACCTCACAGACAGCAAGATGAATTTTTGGAAAAGCATGGAAAATAAATGGGGTTGATAATAGCATACTGTGACTGAGTCAGTGCCACTGAGAACTCTCTGTGGCGTTTACCTACAGAAAATCAATGTTATGTACTTATTTGCTTCAAGTTTGCCTGATAACCTTATTGCCACTAGGAAAACGTACAAAATCTAATAAATAAGTTAGCCAAATGATGAAATTTTCTGTAAAATAAAATGGAAAACTGCTTTTGGGGGAAGGGATGGGGCTAAGTCTTACATGCCTCTCTTTGCAGTAAATATTACATGAGCCTTTGAAATGATGGTGTGGACAATGTGTAGCCCTATTCCTAAATAGACTGAGGTAAGGTCAGAAGTCCTGATTCAGTTATAGCTTATTTCATGTGCCTTGGGATGTGGCTCACACAGCCTGTTTGTGCTGCAGTTCTCACTGCTTTTGTGAACAGCCTAGGGTTTTCTTTTGCTCCAATTGGAGCATGCCTCACTGATTCCTGCCTGCAACTTGCCTCTTAGGAATCCACAGCTGCAACTTATATTTCAGGAATTCAAGTTATACCAGTTTTGCATCTTCACCAAGAGCCTCGGCAAAGTGGAATTCTTGGTGGGAAAATGAAGAGTTCCCTTTGATACCTTATTTATAACCCTGTTCATGGCAGGGATAGTCAGCATTCTTGTTGCATTAGTGAGTCAGGGGTTTTCTAAGTAATCATGATCACAACTCCCCAAAGAAGGGAGGAATCACGTTTTGTGCCATTTCCTTTTCTGGAAGATAGAACCCTTTGGGATTTGGTCCCGCACCTGGAGTGAGGACTATGCTTCAGGCAGACAGCTTTGGTAAAAGCAGGGTGTTCCTCATTTCACCATGTGTGACCAGCTGCCCGCAAGAGCTCCGTTCCCTGTCGCTCTGCCGCATCGTTGTCATTTACATTATTGGCAGCTATTACTTTGCTAGAAGTTGAAATTATCTCAGGAACTCTAAAGTGAGTTCTGATGTTTGTTTATTGGCGCTGCCCTGGGCTTCTGAAAACAGTCTTTTGTGTTCGCTCAGTCTTAAGTAAAGGCTCTTCTCAGAATCAGCCCTTCCTCCCTCCTTGCTCCTTTCTGGGAACCTGCTTCAGTCTTATGAAGTAAATGAAATAAAGGGACCAGGGGCTCCAAACCAGTCAGAAAGGAGCCTCCAGCGGTGAGGCAGCCTGGAACGGAAAGGAGTCGGGACCCAGCATCCTGCGTTTGTGCTTTGTTTTTGAAACTTGGAGTTAGTTGCAGTAATGAATTAACCAGCAGTCTAGCAATGGGAAATGTTTCTCCTGCCCTGGTGGGGGAGCCAGATACTATAGATTTGTAACAGGAAGGCTGTTGATTCTGCCTTCATTGTTGGGCCAGTCATTTGAGAGCTGGTGGCCGGACCACAGGCCACACACTCCTTCCCTGCAAATCTTCATGTCCTGGAACTGCCTGGATATTGTTTCTATTACCAGAGATTTGGCCAAGAAAAGATGGTGAGCCCTGGGGTTCATTATTTTTGTTTCTGCTTCTCTCCTCATGTCTGAGGATGGTGCAGGATCCCAGAGCTGGTTTTGGGGGGCAGAGAGCGAGGAGGGGGGGGGTCATTTAAATCGAAGAGAATATGTGAGTGTGTTGCCGCTAATGTTTTTTTCTGTGTCATCCTCTGTAGAGTTCCGGGAACGCATCCTATCGCTGCTCTATGTCTTCCTCTGCGGATTTCTCTGACGAGGATGATTTCAGCCAGAAATCCGGCTCGGCATCCCCAGCTCCGGGAGACACCTTACCCTGGAATCTGCCTAAACATGAGAGATCGAAGAGAAAGATTCAAGGGGGCTCGGTGCTGGACCCCGCCGAGAGGGCAGTGCTTAGGATAGCAGGTAAGAGCATGGGGGGCGGGGGGAGGATGGAGCTGGGGGCAAGAGTCGCGGAAATTCACCCAGCTGCTCCCTGGGGCCATCTCGGGAGCAGAGGATCTGGCTCTGGTGGGGGAGGAGGATGACCATGTTTACTTTATGCCTTGTTTTACCGCTGGAGCGATTTGCTCTGCCTGCTGGTGACTAAGCTGTTTGGCCCTGCCTTCTGGTTGGATGAATCGATTGCTTTGAAATGCAAGGAAATATTTACAGACATCTACATTAAACTTTCCTATTTACATGCAGTAGCTACCACAACAGTCTGAAAGTAGTAACTCCAGCGATTCCTGGTTTATTTGCTGGAGGCTGTTAGAAAGCAGGCTTCATTTTCATTTTTGCCCAGGGGCACTGAGCCCCGCAGATTTAACTCAAGTAGATTCATGATTCTTTGGTACCCAGCATTGCAGATCTTCTTTCAGCATCCTGGCTATAGCAGCTTTCTGTACGTTGGTTAGCCATCATGTGTCCCTGATTAATTCATTTATGGGAGGTGCTAATGTTTCTCTTCTGTGTTATCGGGTGTTCTCTTGCATTGGCTGTAAAAGCTGAACCAGAAGTGATGGCTTGTTTTACCCAGCTGAAAGATGAGAACACTGTGGAAATCAACCCTCCAACCCTGTGGTGCCGGTGTGGTTTGTGTGTATGTGTGCTGTGTATGAGTTACTGCTAGGGGCGGTGGTTCTTACCTTCTCTCAGTAATTATGTTTTCCTTTTGGAAGTGGTAAGAGGGCAGGATGGCGTATGTCCTGGAAAACTCACGTGTAAAGGCCAAAGGCCAGGTGTTTTTTGCAGCCAGCAGTTCAGACCTTTCTCTCCTCCTCCCCCCCCCTTCTTTTTTGTAGACACAGAGTCTCACTTTATCTCCTTGGGTAGAATGCCCTGGCGTCACACAGCTCACAGCAACCTCCAACTCCTGGGCTTAAGTGATTCTCCTGCCTCAGGCTCCCGAGTAGCTGGGACTACAGGTGCCCGCCACAATGCCCGGCTATTTTTTTTGGTTGCAGTTTGGTCAGGTGGGTTTGAACCTGCCACCCTCAGAAAGGGGGCTGGCGCCCTACTCGATGAGCCACAGGTGCCACCCGCCCTCCCCCACTCTTAACTCTTGGGGTCCCCCTTCTACAGTTTCTTTTGCTTCCCACTATTATGCAGAGTTGCCACTTTTTCTTCCTTCTAGGGGGCTGGAGGGAATCAGCCTAGATTCTAGCCCTGAAGGCAGCTGAGATCCCTCCTCTGTCCCCCTAGTGGGATTTTCTGATTAAGGGAAAAACAAGCAGGGCCTAGCCAGCCATTCCCCAGTCAGGGTTTCTGGGGCAACAGCCTTGAACCTTTATGGCTTCTGTTGTGAGATGCTGGCTAGTCTCACCCAGGCCTTGGAGGAGGGAGGCTTGGATCAAGAAAGGGGAGGAGGGAGAATAGAGACTGTTTTGGAGCCAAGGGAGACAAGGGTAGAGTTGGACAGCCAGGCAGACCTGCACTCACCACCCTCCCTGCCCTCCTCGAGTCCCAGAAAGTGTTTAGTCACTGAGGCCTGCCTCCTTGCTCTGTTGAGAACCCTCCCTCAGGCCTGAGGCTAAAGGAAGAGGAGGTGACACTGCCTATTCCCAGATGTTTGACTCACCAGCAAGGGAAGACAGGTGAAAGTTGCTGTATGTGAGAAGTCATTGGGACCTGGGATATCAAACAGGATGCCCGTGCTTCTGCCCTCAGAGTTTTCATAGTGGATATTCTGCTTTTGGTAGTGAAGGTTAGGTGAGGGCAGAGAAGGTTATTGTTAGGGGAATGATATACAAATTGGGAAAGACTTCATCAGGCTGGAAGTCCTGCGAAGCTGGTGGTATGAACCATCAGTTTATGCTGCAGGTGGGGAAGGTCCAGGGGTTCTCATGGGATGTTCTGTATCCCTGATGACATCAGTACACTGTGGGCTCCTTGAGAGCAGAGGCCTGTCCTGTTCATGCCTGTTTATTATAAGGTGTTCACTAGTCTTGTGGGGATAGTTATAAGGTTGGTGGCAGTTGATGCACTCGAGACCCCAAAGTGACATATTTTTAAAATTACACTAATTTCTTTAAAAATGAAATAAATAAAACAGTATGGAAGTATTGTGTTTTAAATAAATAATGGTAAATAGGTTGTTTGCTACAGAAATCATAAAGAGTAATCATTCATGAAGGAAAGACTTGACTTGGGGGCTGTTTAATTCATAATGAAGCTAAATTATGAGATTCAGATAGATTATATGTTAACTTGACCACTTGATTACAGTGTGATGATAAAAGTACAGGTTAACTGGCTCAGTGCCCATAGCTCAGTGGTTGGGGTGCTGGCCACATACACTGAGGCAGGTGGGTTCGAACCTGGCCCAGGCCTGCTAAACAAAAATGACAACTGAAACAACAACAACAACAAAAAATAGCCAGCTGTTGTGGAGGGCACCTATAGTCCCAGCTACTTGGGAAGCTGAGGCAAGAGAATCACTTAAGCCCAGGAGTTTGAGGTTGCTATAAGTTGTGATGCACTCTATGTAGGGTGACATAGTGAGACTCTGTCTCAAAAAAAAAAAAAAAAAAGATACAGGTTAACTAAGAGAATTTGACAGCATACTATTAAAATTTGGACTTTAATTTTATTATACATTTTCAAACTCTCCCTGAAACTCACTCCATCTTTGAAACTCATCTCTTGTAAAAGATGGGGTGAGGTTCAGAAACAGTGTGAGGTTGTCTGTGGTGTTCTTTACTTATTAATAAAAGAGCTGAAAGCTTACTTTTTTTTTTTTTTTTTTGTAGAGAGAGTCTCACTTTATCGCCCTCTGTAGAGTGCTGTGACATCACACAGCTCACAGCAACCTCCAACTCCTGGGCTTAGGTGATTCTCTTGCCTCAGCCTCCTGAGTAGCTGGGACTACAGGCGCCCGCCACAACGCCCGGCTATTTTTCTGTTTTGCAGTTCAGCCTAGGCAGAGCTTGAACCTGCCACCTTTGGTATATGGGGCTGGCGCCCTACTCGATGAGCCATAGGCACCGCCCAAAGTTTACTATTTTTATTTGTGTTTAAGTTCGTAAAAATAGAATTGATTGCATGAAAATGTCTATCGAGTCAAAAAGACTGTATGATCTGTGGGATAATTTATCTGCATTTAACAAATACTTACTGAGCCCTAGCAATCAGATAAAGATGAGTGCAGAGTTCTCCTTTAAAAAGTCATAGTCTATTATGATAAATGCATGTGTTGTTAGATAATCATAATGTGGTGTGAGAGATTAATTGTAATGGCAATAAGCACTTAATATTAAAAGAACTCAGAGGAGAGTCTAATTAACTTGGGGGGATGAGGGAGGGCTGGGAGGGTCCTGAAAGCTTTCTGAGAGGAAGTGCCCTTTGGGCTGAGATTTAAACAACTTGATGGAATTAGGGTGAAAGGGAAGGCCACTTCAGAGGGATGGCACTCTAAGAACAAAGGGAGGGAGACTTGTTTAAATCGGACCTGCTGGTGTTGTCTGGCTCAGCGTGGGGTTTGGGAGGGAATGGCAGAAACTGTAAAGGTGCTTGTGCGCGATACTGAGGCTGTTAGACTATTTATGCTGTAAGTGGTGGAAAACCACTGAAAGATTGTTAAGCTGTTCAGTGACGTAATTAGGCTTGCTTTCGGAAAGTCATATTGGTGCTGGTGTCACACATCTGACACTTCGTGTTTTAAAAAGTGCTTTTGCACTTACTGTAGTTTCATCATATTAAAATATGAGACTAGTATGTTCCCTGTCTCTCAGGGTCAGTGTGAAAATGAAAAGACAAAACGTTAAGGACAGGGGCTTTGTAACATCCGTTGTGTAAATGGCTTTTATGTACACACGATACAGATCTGCTGTTCCGAGTTACAGGATGTTGAGTTGGGTTTTTAATCATAAATTGCCTTGGTTTGTCAGTGATAATGCTATTTTAAAATAATGGGTTTTGTCCTATCTCAATTCTTTGAAGTTGGAACTGAAGGATCAAAGCAGAGTTAGACTTTGAACTCAGGCAAACTTGGATTTTAATTCTTGCTCTGTCGCTAACTAGTTATGTGTACTTGGAAAATTTACTGAATTTTCTTAGCTCCAGTGTCTTTATCAAAGAATCACAGTTGTGAATGCAAAACATTTTGAACCCTGGTTGGTGCATGTTTGCTCTTTTCTAAATACTTAATATGGTATCTGATTTAGGCCTTCCAAGAACCCTATGAAGTAGACACCATGATTTTCTCCATTTTTCAGTTCAGAGTCTACAGCTAGACGAAGACAAACTTCCCACATAGGACTAGGAAGTAGTAGAGCTAGGGTCTAAATTCAGGCAGTCTTAACTCCAGAGGGTAAGACTGCTGGGCTTTTGCTGCTTCTCTATAGAACACACTACAAAGCATATTGACACAATATTACCATTCCAAGAAATCATGGGGCAAAGGCTGTTTTTACAAACAACCTCAAATGCTGCCTCTGCTCATTTGACTGGCTCCTTAAACAGATAAAAATCCCCAAATGTGTGCTGACTATATTCGTAAAACTGGGTGCTGCTCTTGGGTGTCAGTGTCTGATGAAGACTCAAACTTGCCCTCAATGACCTTACTTATTTCCAGGGAGACAAGACAGTTTTGAAAGACCTATGTTTACACACATGTGGTCTATAAATGGAATGACTCTTAGGGATCTCATTGCTAACCCTTTCATTTCAGGTGTCCCATACGATACCTGTTTGCTACTTCTGGAACTGATGGGCACGTCAATGCAAGAAAACGCTAGAGTTATTAAAGACTTAGTGGGGCAAGGGATCTAAGTCAGATTATAAATCAGTGGTCAGAATAGAAGAGAGAGATGATCTGAGGAGGAGGTATATGTTCCAATTCAACTCGAGTCGGTTTTGTTCAAGAGAAGCGCATCCTCCTCTAAACATTACTGAGAAAGTAGTTCAGATTTCACAACACCCAATGCTAAAAAGGAAAAAAATAATTGGGCAAAAGTTCAGTATATATGAAAGGAGGAAATAGGGAGGGAAGATTTGAACAAGAGGTGAAGTTGACATAGGTCGTTATAGTAGTAATAGCAGCTAACATAGGCCTTACTATTGCAGTTTATGAATTAGGCACTGCTATCTCTATTGATGAAGAGAGTCTCAGAGAGCATAATTAACTTGTTCATGTCACAGACTTAGGCAAGAGCCAGGATTACATCCGAGGCAGTCTGACTTCTGTCATTATTCTTAAACATCCATTTACATGCCTGGGTACCAGCTGGTTCCTCCAGTGGGCCCTTAAATTCACTCACTTCAGCATGTAAAACTGGTACACCAAATTTAAGGAAACTACCTATTTTGCTCAATTTAGTGGTTACTAGTACTATGTGCAATAAATGATAAATAGAAGGAGGGATTTGACAGTAATATGGGGCTGTTGTGAACTGACAGGCCCGCCCAGGAGCAGAGTAGCAGATGCTCAGTCGGCCTCTTGGGGGCAGCAGGGAGGGACCGCGGGCTGGTCCTCCGGCAGCCACGGGAGGCCGGGTGCGCAGGCGCAGGCGTGGCCCGGCTGTCAGGCCCTGATGCGCGAGGCCACCTGCAGAGGCCGCTCCGCCCCGTCCCCGGGTTGTCCCCTGGACCAGGACCCCGTGCCCTCCCCTTCCCGTTTTGCTGCAGAGTGACCTGAGTCCTCCTATGTTATAAGATGGGTTGAAAAAAGTATTTACAACACTCCACCGGATCACCCCTTCCCTGGGGAGAGCCGCGGTCCGCTAAGCAGGGGCCGCGCACGTCGGTGGCCACAATCTGCGGCTTTGTTTCCCAGGCACCTGTTGTGGGTCCCAAATAGAAACCTCGCCCATGGGGATCCGGGGCCGGGTGCCAGTGTCCGGGGGTGGGCGTCCTTGGCCGAGCGATCCACCCGGTGGGCGGGCCCGGGGAAGGGTCCCGGAGAGGGGGCCCGGGGAGCGGCGGCTCTGCCTGGCAGGGAGGGGCCGGGCGGCGCCGAGGCCGGAGCCGCGCCAGCCGGGGCGCTGACCGCGCGCTCCTCCTCCCTCCGTCCTCCCTCCGCCGCCCTCCCTCTCTCCGGGGGCGCGGGCGAGTGTCTGCAGCGCGGCGGCCAGGAAATGCCGCAGATGCGCCGCGCAGCATCCCGGGCGGAGGCAGCGCGCCGGTCCTCCCGCACCGCTGCCGCCGCGGCCTCGGCCGGGCCCCGAGCAGGCGCCCCGGGCGGGGCCAGGACAGCGGCGGCGCCGGCCGCAGAGGGTCCGGACGCCCGCCGGCCCCCGCCCGCCCCCGCCGCGCTTCCAGCTCCTCCGCGTGGCGCGGCGCTGCTTGTCGCCGCCCCGGGGCTGGCCGAGGTTTGCCGCCGCTGAAACCCGAGAGGGACTCGGGCTCCGGGAGCCGGGCGCCCCCCGCGGCCCGCCAGGGGCCTGGGCGTTTCCTCCGCCGGGCGCGCCCGCCGCCCCCGCGTCTCCAGCTTCAGCGCTCTTCCCCGGCCGCCGCTCCTTCCTCTTCTCAGTTCCCGAGGCTGCGTCTTGCTGACTACGATACTGTCCTGGGGTTACGGGGGAGAGGGAACTGGCCAGTCATCTTCGATAAACTTCGGCATGGCGGGCTACCTCTCCCCTGCCGCTTACCTGTACGTGGAGGAACAGGAATATCTCCAGGCCTACGAGGATGTCCTGGAGAGGTACAAAGGTACGGCTCCTCCCCGGGCTGGGCTCCGCACCGACCGGAGCCGACCGTTACCTTTTCTTAATCAGAGGCACCACTGCTTGGGCACAAGTAAACAGGTGTCTGGACCAATCTTGGGAATGCATCCCGTTCTTTCTGGGTGGGATTCAGTACCCCTAACGCAGGGTGGTGGGGTGGGTGAGAGTCCAGAGATGCCCTTGGATGGGCAGTAGGGCGGGGTGGGGGACGTTTGGTTTCTAAGAAGTGCATTGCATTTTCTATGCTTTGTGAAAGCTCTTAAGCACTACGCATAATCATAATTCTTCTTGGGAGGGTGGATACCGATTAATTCTTCATGGGATTAACTGAGGCATTGCTGCTCCTGCTTGGCACAGGGTATTGGTTAACCCTATAAAAAGGTTCTGACATGGACTCTGTTGACTTTGAGAGCATCACTAGATCATTTTTCTTAAGATGATCCATCTTGTATGTGAAAAAAGTTTGTGATTAGATACCTATTCTGATGTATTGTAAACATTATTTTGTAGCATGATGGATGAAAGATTCTAGTGAGTTTGTTATAAATTTAAACATAGAGAAATAGATTTTGTGATGTTTTTCTGCCTGTCCTTTATGTTCAGGGAATTCAATGCCAGCTTGATGTTAATATTTAGTATTTACGTTGACTTTATAGTTAAATACAATGTTAAAAGAAGTAGAAATCTGAAAAATAATAAAATGAAATAGAGATTGCACCTTTCCATCTTAAGAGTCTTTTGGTCTTGTGAAACACGTTTTAAATGTATATAGTTTCTTTATTGTAGCTCCTAAAACACTTGACACCCAAGGGCAGCTCCAGTATTTTTCACTATTATATTATTATAATAGTGAATAGTGGCCTATATTCATAGGCTGGATTCATTGGCTTTGCACCCTTTGAACATTTGCTTTGGGTTCAGTAAATCAGATTCTGTATATTGAATGGGATTATATGGTTAAAAATAGATGTAGTTTTCTATAAGAAGAAAGTAGAAATATAAAATCTTGAACTAAATAATAAAATTCTAAATCTCCCCAAAGCTCAAAGTCCATCCATAATTGTGCTTTATATTTTTCTAGAATATGTTTTGTAACTTCTTGCAATCTCTGTAGAATTTTGTAAACAGCACATCAGAATTCCTTTGTGCCAAGGCTCTATTGTGTATAATTCTGCCACTGAGCAAGGGCAGTGATATTTTAGGTTAAAGCACGTTTGTAGCATGTGTGTGTGTAATATACTCATGTTTACCTCCATCTTTCCATTTCCAGAAAAAGATTCTTAATTCATTGTCTCCCAAACGTTAAACATGAGAAATATTGCAAGGGACTAGTAACTCTTATTGAAGAAATAACACGTTAAACATGAGAAATATTGCAAGGGACTAGTAACTCTTATTGAAGAAATAACATCTGTGCGCTGTAAAGTTGGAAAGTAAAAGGTCTGGAAATTCTAATGTGTATATGTTTTATACTTTTGAAAAAATCATAGCTGTATGAATATCTGTCACATCTAGTTTTACCTAAGTAACATGCGATTTCAGGTGACTGAAAACAGAGTTAAGTGCTGATTTGACTTGTCTTGGGAGAGCAAACATTGTTTAAAGCTTGTCTTTATTCGCCATTGGAAATAAAAGGAAATTAAAGATCTGAATTCTTACCTCACTTTAATCATAACTGAATGATCAGTATTGCTTTTAAACATATACTTCTTCAAACCTACTGTCCAGATTTCACTGAAAAAGTGAGGGGAATTTCCCTTATTTTCTTTGTGATTTTGAAATGCTTAGTTCATCACTTTGCGCTTGGGTTTATAGACGTTCTATGTTTCATTTAGTCTTGGAAAGGAAAGTGAGAGTGTTGGGCAGCGTATTACATGAAGAGCCGGAGAACTGGAAAACTCATTGTTTTCTGATGTGTTTTGAAGCTAGTTATGATTTCCCATCAGTATCCAATACGGTGACTTCACCCCAGTGCTTATTATCCTGATGACTTGCTGTGGGGACTGATCTAATCAGAAAAGAATTGTAGGCTTTGAATAGCGAGTGTCAGTTTGCTAAACTTTCAAAGTACCATTGCTCATTTTCTGAAATCGTGCATTGTTCAGAACATTTTATGTTCTCATTTGAACTTAAGAGAGGCTGTTTGGATTTTTATTTCTGACAAAGTTCCTTGGTTACGGTGTGAGTTTGCATTCGTCTAGAATATGATCAGGTTGCCAAGTTATCATATATCTCAGCTGTTGAGTAAGTGGTGGAGTCAGCTGGAACATAATCAAAATCTGCCTGTTGTCAGAAATATGGAATAATCGGAGTCTATAATATGAGGGATTATGAATATTGGATTTGAAGGTTGAGAGTTTTGTTAGACCTACTCTTCAGACAGACTTGGAAGACTGCAAACCAGGCTGTCTGTAGAAAAGCAAGAACAGTGGCCAGTGAGCCCCAATTATGCATGGTGTGGTCTATTCTTGGGTCTTGCTCTGGTCATTTACATCTGAGCAAAAATAGGCAACTGTTTGCTGAATTAGAATAACACAAAGCTGTCTTCTACAGAGGAGGGTGCACTGTTCTGATTCATATTCTTGTCTTGTTACTTATGAAATTTGAATATATTCAGGGCTATCTGATGAAAAAGCACATTACTTCACCTGATACCAAAATCAGGGATAAATGCATTTGTTTTTGAATAAAACATAATTCTGTATTATTGTTTATGCTAGAAATTGTCTGTCCTTATGGCTTTCTTTTATATTTGTAGTAAATTAGCCTGTATATTTACCATATAATGCAGAACATTTTTAGTAGACTAGCTTAAAAGATACAGAATGATTTCACTTGTCTTTCTTCTCAAGTCTAAGGAAATTAACCCATATACTGTTATTATAAATGATTAAATTAATAAGCTGTCAGTTTAATTTATGAAATTCTGCTGTTAGAGTGTCTTTGGAAGATTTTATTTTTCCAACATATTGTTAACATTTTTATATGGTAAGTGAGAAAATGGGATGATTAATGAGAACTCAATACATTTTATTCTGTACAATTTAAATTTATTTAAAATTGTTAAGTTATTTTGATCCAACAAAACTGTGATTTTTCTGTTGATCTGGGAATTAATCATTTGTTCCCAGACAACTATAATGAGTATTGCAATATCATTCTCTAAGAAAGCTAAATGGACAATTTTGTTACTTATCTATACTATGACTTAAGAACTATTAGGTAGATTAATAAGGAGATTTCTCTGTTTTTCATATATACTTTGAGTAATTGCCTTAGTCCTTTCTCTCGTTAGGGTTATGTAATTCTGCTTACGTTCATAGTGACAAAAGGAACTAAGACTACCATAACTTTAATTTTCAGTTAAGTTTTATGGCCTTTTATAGATACGTGATTGGTAAAAATCCTGTCATTTACCCTGTAAACTATGATACTCAGTTGAATCGAGGAGTTGAGTATAAAGGTTTCAGGGAATTTCTTCCCCTTGATGTGATAATTTTACTCAGTGGTTTTCACTTGGCTTCCTGGATTCTGCAAAACCTTGATTTCAGATTTCATCTGCTCATGCTGTATTCATGGCTTAACAGTCAGTTATGTAATAAGTGAACTTTAGCTGTGCTGAGTCATGATAATGTTATATTGTAGCTAGTTATAACAGCATTGTCTTGTCCTTTTAAAATTTAATTAATTAATTAGTTAATTTTTTATCTTTTGAGACAGAGTCTGATTCTGTTGCCATGGGTAGAGTGCTGTGGCATCATGTACCTCACTGCAACCTCAAACTCTTGGACTTGAGCGATCCTCCTGTCTCAGCCTCCTGAGGAGCTGGGGCTACAGGCGTGTGCCATTATGTTCCCTAGTTTTTCTATTTTTTTTTTTAGTAAAGATGGGCTCACTCTTGCTCAGTCTGGTATTGAACTCCTGATCTCAATGATCCTGATCTCTGCCTTGGCCTCCCAGAGTGCTAGGATTACGGTGTGAGCTCCCATGCCTGGCCCTCAGCCTTTTTCTACAAAAATGAAACAAGCCTAATCTAGAGAGTGTTAGTTAAGATTGTGTTTAGCTATTTGTAACAGAAAACAGGTGATAAGGTAAATGACTCTTTACTTTTCTCAGGTACTGAGAAGTTCAGGGTAGCCAGACCACAGTTATGGGGGAAATCCCATTTGCCAGTGGGGACCCAGACTCCTATAATTTCTGCTTAGCCATTTACAATGTGTCATGTGGTTGTTTTGTGATCACAACATGGCTGTTCCTTTTCCAGCCATTGTGTCTTATTTCTAAGCAACAGCTGTTCTAGGGGCCACCCCTATCTCCAAACAGACTAGGAAATGTGGATTTTTAAGCGGGCTCCATTTAGTGCCCTGAATAAAATAAAAGTTCTGTTTGTAAAGAATAAGGAAAGAATGACTACTCATTTTGTAACCAGCAGTGTCTGGCACATGGAGAGGAAAGTGTCTGTGCTGAAATTGGAAACTTAAAGTTTAGACACATGTTAATAACCATAGCACAATATATTTGCCTTCACTATAGTTTAAGGGAATATCTCAGAGCTCCATGAAGTTTTTGAGGATTTTCAGAATGACATAATTGAATAGTTTGCCTGCCCACCCTCCCTCCTTTCCTCCCTCCCTCCCTTCCTTCCTTCCTCTCTTTTTTCTTTCTTTTTTTTCCCTCTCTCTCTCTTTCTTCTCTCTTTCTTTTTTGTTTGATAGTCTCACTCTGTTACCCAGACTAGAGTGCCTTTATAGCTCTCTGCAACCTCAAACTCCTGGAGTCAAGCCATCTTCTTTCCTTGGCCTCCCTGGGAGTTGGGACTACAGATGTACACTACTCCATTCAGCTAATTTTTTTTTTTTTTTTGTAGGGATAGCATCTAGCTGTGTTGCCCAAGCTGGTCTTGAACTTCTGGCCTTGAGCAGTTCTCTCTTCTTGGCCTTCCACATCACTAGGGTTACAGGTGTGAGCCACTGCACGCAACCTGAATATTTTATAATGTTACAACATGAGTTTGAAAAGTAATTTCCACCAAATAATTAGGATTTAAATTGACTAAAGAGCTTATTTATTGCCTTACAGCATAAAGTATCAGCTCAAGAATGTGAACAATTATTGGATATTGTTAGTGAATTTAACTTTGTATTTCCCATATACTGATGCTCTTTTTAGTTTCTTTTGTTCCGACTTAGAGTTATCTCAACATTTATTTAGTCAGTTTAGTCAGGGACTTAAAAACTTTATAGTTTTTTAAAACTAAGTTTTTTTTTTTTTTTATTTGGGCAGTTCGGAGATGTGTATTTTCTATATCAACAACAGTTTTAGGTAATGAATGTAAGAACAGGTGGTGAGAACAATTTATTATCTTAATGTTGTTTTATAATCCGGCAGAGAAGTGCGTGTGTTTCTGCCTTTGTGTCATGTATGGCTCAGGATCCTGGCTGTGTGAGGCTCTGAAACGTTCAACAAAAGTGACGTTATGAAATTGGAGATTACGAAAACATTCAGACATATAGAGGTGACAAAAAGATGGAATATCACGTGTTCATTTCTGTTTTAGTTCCACAGCTGTGTAAAAAATGTGTAAAATGTACCCAAATCACCTGCCTTTATAAACCCAATGAACAAATTGAGAGAGACTATGATTTATAGCTTAGAATGTTTATTAGTTTATATTAATTAATAAGAAACAGGGAAGACTTTTGTGTCTATTTCCCAGCTCTTAGCGATTTAGAGACCACCTTCTACTTACTTCCAAAGAGGAATTTCTGGCAGCTATTTGCTCATGAATGACATTGTTTCTATAGGTGATCAAATAGATCTTCTTCTTTCTTGCCCTTCAAATGCAATTTTATTTGCTATTATTTTCGACCCTACTTTCATCTCTCCCAAAAGAGGAAGTAAATAATTCTGCTTGGATTGAGAGTTGGGGGAAGCTTGTATTTAGAGTCAAATGGGATTTTACCCTGTGAGGAGGTAAAAAGTACCAGGGAGGAAAACTCAGCGAGGGGAAACTAGCCTGCTGTTCCGTTTCACAGGCATATCCACAGAATCCATTTTCAATATTTAGCTGAAGTGCACAGTAGCTTTTTAGGGATAAGAATGGATAGATTATAGGTTATAGGAAGATGGAAATGGATGAATGTTGAACCAGATTGTAAAGGTCTTAAATGCCATACCGAAGGCCCAGTATGAGCTTTATTCAATAGGCAGGCAGGGGGACTGCTTATTGAGTAAAAGTGGTTGAAATTTCAGAAATTGTCCGGATGGCTGACTGGTGTGTTCTATATGTGGGAACAGGAAGGAATGCACCAATTTTGTTGTTGAAGTTACGTTCAAAGAAGGCTTGGGGTGTTATGACTTGTTAAAAAAATTGTGTTATGTATTTATTAAAAAGGATGTTTTAAAAATAAATGTATATTAATCATTATTAGATCTTCCTTGATAGTTAAATAGAATAAATGATATTTTGTTTGACTTTGGAGTACAGCAAGTAATGTGCCCTAGAAAACTAGATTCCTTGGAACCCATACACCTATATCTACCCCGAGACTAAAAGCCTAAAGGAGGAGATGGGGAAAGACCGGGAGAGAAACGGAGAGAGCTTTTCTCTCCTCACTTGAGTTCTTTCTCTCTACCAGGAGATTTAGTGTTTTCTGTATTCTTTTCTGTAAATAAATTCTGTCTTACCACTGATTGGGGGGGGGGGAAGAACCTAATGCTCCTGCTGATCTGACAAGAGGTGGAGCTCAGGCAGTGTGCTGGTGATGGGGAGCAGCTGTAAATACAGATGAAGCTTCCCTTACTTACACACCCTTCATATCTTGCTGTGCAGCCCTGTTCCTAACAGATCACTGACTGGTACCAGTCTGTTGCCGGGGATTTGGGAACCAGAGGTGTAATTGACATTGGAAACTAAGAACAGGGGGAAGGATCAATGATCAGATGTATGTGATCATTACCTATCAGGGACAATGTACACTATTCTGGTGACAGGTATACTAAATGCTCTAACTTCACCACTATACAATTCATCCATGGGACAACAAACATTTGTATCCCCTAAATCTATAAAAAATAAATATTTAAAAAATTCTGAAAAAAAAAAAAAGAAAACTAGATTGCTCTATTTAACATTCAAGTGTCAAGATTCTAACTTTCTTTAGCTCTCAGTGATACCTTATCAGTCATCTTGTTGGGAATCCTCTAAGCGTGATTAGTAGCATCTTAGAGCAGTGGATGTTTTCTATAAGCAAATGAAATAATTGATTTCATGTTTTTAAAAGTAAAAATATGCATAATGTAAGGGTATATTTTTAAACAACTAAGAGTAAACTGTAAATGTCTACCACAAAAAATAAGTAAGTGACGTGATAGTTATCTTAAGTTTGATCGAATCATCTCGTTGTATCCCATAAGGAATACAGTTAGGATTTAATAATAATAATAAAAAAAGTAAAATAGAATGACTGACCTCACGTTATGGAGGTAACTCCTCCTCCCAAGCTCTCCCCGCTCCAACCGGTGACTCCTGATAGTGAAAAGCACAATAAAAACCAAACTGTTTGAAAAGAAAGGGGGGCAGTGCCTGTGGCTCAAAGGAGGAGGGCGCCTTTGAGCCACAGGCCCATATGCCGGAGGTAGCAGGTTCAAACCCAGCACAGGCCAAAAACTGCAAAAAGAAAAAAAAAAAGTAAGAATAGATGGCGCCTGTGGCTCAGTGATAAGGGTGCTGGCCACATACACTGAGGCTGGTGGGTTTGAACCCGGCCCAGGCCTCCTAAACAACAACAACAACTGCAATAACAACAGCAACAACAAGAAAATAGCCAGGTGTTGTGGCAGGTGCCTGTAGTCTCAGCTACTTGGGAGGCTAAAACTAGAGAATAGCTTAAGCCCAAGAGTTTGAGGTTGCTGTGAGCTGTGACGCCATGGCACTCTACCCAGGGCGACAGCTTGAGACTCTGTTCAAAAAAAAAAGTAAGAATAAATGATGAAAAAAATCAGTCTATTTCAATAATTTTTAAAATTTGATTTTATTACATAAAGCCTCTTAATTTATTCATTTTTTATACAAACTTCAACAAATATATAGCTGTTTATCCAGGAAGTTTAGTGTTTATATTTTCATTTAATATAATTTCTCAGCCGTCTTAGAATTTATGGCATTAAGTCTTTAATTTTTAACTTAAAATCATAAAAATAGTAACTGCCATTTATATGCCTCAGGCAAAGTGCTGGTGTTGCATGTGAAAAAATGTATGTGTGTGAGTATTATACACACATATATATATATACACAAACACACACACATATATATAATTCTAATTTGTATAACTCTCTCTACAACTATTACGCTTTTACAAAGGAGGAAATTGAGGATTAGAGAAGTTAATGTTTTAAAAAAATCGTATTGCTGTAAATGGCAGCAATGGCATTTGAACATTAAGTGTATGTTTGGCATAAACTATATGAGTGTCATATTGACTGGGAAATGCTGCAGAAATAGTTTTTATGAGAAAATGTTTATTAGGATTATGATTTTGGTTAATATAAGAACTTTCTGAGGTATGTTAAATGGATGCATTAATTCTGAGTCAGTAGCTTAAAGATTTATAGAGATTATTACAATTAAGATATCAGAGTTTGGATGTAGAACTGTCAGCTGTATTATAGATTCTAATAATTAGATAGCCCTGAAAGGAAATACAATTTTAATACGAGCATTTTTAGGGTATATTTAGGTTGAGGAAATTTGGAAAAGAATGAGGTTTTTATAAATGTCACCAATGAATGTGGCCGCTTTGAAACATGCCTGAAATGTTTCCTGGAAAGAATTGTCAAAGGGAGTTGACAAAGTCTTGATTTTTCTCTAGTGGGTGAAAGTATTTCCCAGTGAATCCTGGTATTAAAGATATTATACAAAGATACTGTTGTCCCAGTGAATTAAAAACATGCCCTTATGTTCAGTGTCATAGTTCTCTGAGCTGTGCATGCCAGTGTGACTATTTGTATTCTTTAATTTTGGCATGAACTAATACTACTTTGTGTTTATTTCACCCCACTTTTATTAACCTGGTGTTGCACATCCCAGGTTAATCAAAGTGGGATGAGATAGGGCGTGTGAAATATTCTAAGGTAGACTGAAAAACTCAAGTGGTTCGGCTCTTCTCAGGGCAGTAGCCTTTTCCTTGTTTTTTTTTTAGGGTTCTCTCTGTTGGCAGTTCTACGGGTTTTGACTAAGGCATAAGTGTGCCTACCATTACAGAACCATTCCCCCTCCCTCCCTATACTTCTACCCCTGATCTTTTTGTTCTCTCAAAAGTTTTGTGTTTTCCAGAATGTTGTGTAGCTACAGTCTTACTGTGTGGAGACTTTTCACACTGCCTTCGACTTCTCCATGTGTGTGCATGGCATGATAGCTCACCTGCTTTTTTTGCTGAGTAATAGACTGCTATCTGAAGGTACCCACATTATCCATTCACCTGCTAAAGGACGTCTTGGTTGCTCCTAAGTTTTGGTGGTTGTGAGTAGAGCTGCTGTACACAGCTATGTGCAGGTTTATGCGTGGACGTATATTTTCAAGTTGTTTGGGTAAAGGAGTGTGACACTGGATCATATGGTATGTTTAGCTTTGTAAGAAACTGCCAAATGTCTTCCAGAGTACTTGTGCCATTTTTCATTTCCGCCAGCAAAGAGTTCCTATTGCTCCTCATCCTTTTCGGCATTTGATATTGTCACTGGTTTGTATTTTACCCGTTTTAGTAGGTGTGCAGTACTACTGAGTTACAATTTGCAATTCCCTAGTCAGAAGGGATGTTGAGCATATTTTTATATCCTTATTTGTCATCTGTATATCTCCTTTGATGAGGTATCTGTTCACATATTTTGCCTACTTTTAAATTGGGCTGTTTTCTGATTGTTGAGTAGAGTTCTTTGGATGTCAGTCCTGTATCAGATATGGTTTGCAAATGGTCAGTAGCCAGCCTTTTTATACCATCATCTCCTTATGACACCTTTGATCCACTGCCTATTTTACGTATTATTTAAGTAAATAAGGGCTTCCATATTTCTTTTCATATGGAAGTGTTCTTTTTTGTTTTGGCTAAGTATATTGTGTGTACCTATTTGGGAGAGTTGTGTGTGGTGGCTTGGAGTTCAGCAATCTGACAGTTTGCTTTGGTATATCTGCTTGTGCTACTGCAGCTATAATTCAGGTATCCAGTTAGTTGCCAGCTATGCTGCTTTATAACACTTGAGTCTAAAATTAGTTGAACTCTTCTATTTTAAGGATAGACTGAAATTAGTAGCCCATGTCCTGTAAAATATCTGAAAGTTAAACTCATAGCATATTGACTTGCTTCTTTTGATATGTAATTAGAAGTGGAGTTGGATAGAAAGTAGTTTGTTCTAGTTCTTTAGAAAGCTTTTGTCATGGAGGTTTGGTTATAGTCTGGGAATAGTCCTGTTATGTACATAATATTAAGAACCTAAGGTTTTACATTGTTGCCTCTTACAATAATGAGTGCTTTTATATGGTATGTGTGATTTTTAAAATGAGTTAAAGAAAGATTATTTGAATTTTCTTTTACCATGTTTTAGAAGAGCCACAGCCTCTAAATAAATATTTATGAATGCTGAAATACTAGAAAAAGTGAGTGATATGAAGGAGTATTTGGTTGTTCCTTTTGTGATCTTTGTGATAACCTTATCTGTGTAACAGAAGCTAGAGAATATTGAAAATATTTAGTAGGTAAAAAGCTGAGTGATCGAAATTCAGGCATTGATTTTGCATGTGAATTTTATACTTCTTTAAGCGAGGGCTTATAGGTGCGTATATATGAAGGCATTTCACAGTGTTATCTGAATGTGACCTTCAGTCAATCTCAGAAGCTATAACAGTTTAACTACTGTAGGTAATTAGTATCTTTATCCTTTTTCTTTGAACATTTTTGGAGTGTCTAAAATAGAATTGAAGGATTTAAAATTATAGAAAGCAAGATGCAGGAATACTTCACTTTTCTTGTGGAAAGACAGAAATATATTTATTATCTACCCCTTTGCATTTAGAAAACTATATAGAAATCTAAATTTGCGCTCAGTCTAATTAAAATGGTAAAATACTGTACAGCATATAGTGAAATGTTTGTATTAGCATTCCTTTGGAAGCATTCAGACAACATGGTTTCCAACCTTTCTCGTATTTCTAGCCAGAAATTAATTGATTAAATGCTCCAAGTGAACAAATTGATATGTAATATGTCTCCTCCCCCCCCCCCCCAATCATGCTTTGTACTCAATCTTTCCCTAGAAAAACTGGCAAGAGATGAAGCACTTGGGGCCAGGAGAAGTAGATTCCCACCATATTGGAACATGTGGTTTAATTCTAAGCACTTACTGATCTTAATGTGCAGAGGAGTCAGGGCCTGGAGAAGGAAGAGGAACGCACAGGCCTCTCTGAGCACAGTGTGGTGAGGAACGTGAACCAGGTCCAGTAATTATGAGTGAACGCTACAGAAGAGTGATCTGAATGTCAGGGACTCCACAAGCAGGGTTGGCATTTGAAAGGGGACACAACTTGGGTCGAGGAGGCTTTGTAGTGTTTGTGTCGAGGTGTATGGTGTGGACAGAACGTTTTCCTGACCTGACCATCTCATTGGAATGAGAGGCGTTGTAGGAAAAGTATTATCTTAATGGTTCAATTAGTACTTTAATATAAACAAGAAAGATTTTGCTAGATAGGTAATCAAGGTTGTGTTGAAAATTTTATCCTTCATTTTTAAGAACCCTACATAAATGCATCATCAAATCTGAGCATTTGGTAGTAAGAAATACCTTTTAAGGATGGCCCAGCAAACATAAAAATTGTGTGAGATGTCTTTAACATGGTGTAGGAAACTGAATTAGACTGATCATAATAATTTTAGCAACTTAAATGTTCATCATGTTTTTACATGTATAATGCAATTTAATTCTTGTAAAGCCTTTCTGAGTGAAGTAACGTAGGTGCCAGTGACCTTATTTTATAGCCAAGGAAACCAGGGCTCCATGATTACACTGACAGGATGGCCTTCTGGGGTCTAGAATTCTGTTTTCTGATAGCCAGTCCAGAAAGCATGTCCTATAGATAATTGTGTCCATCCATATTATTGATAGAGGTCCATGTTCAAGAAGAAGCATGGTTTACTTCTTGTTTAATGTGGTTTTGGGTACCGTACACTTTGGGGAGAGATTCTATTGCTGACTATAGAGGATTCAGTTACTAGAGGGAAAAACTACATTATCTCTCATTTCCATTGTTAATGGAAACAGCTCTTAAAATTAGAGGGTTGTACGTTTAGACAGGAAAAAAATGATCTCATTGACTAAAGATATAATTTCTGTAGTATTCACTGACAAAGGAGGAACTATTATAAGCACTTGGGGAACATGGGAAGAAAAATGTATGATACTTTTGGAAAATAAAGAAACTGTATAGAATATGAATGAAAGATAATCCGCAGTTCCGGTATTCCTATACACAAATCAGTTTTCTGACATTATTTCCTTTTCCTTTTCTGCTTCTATTTTTCTTTCTTCTTTGATATGTACCATTTGAAAATTTGGACCACTGAGTGTAAAGTTCTGTATCCTGCGTATTCACTTACTATATTATGGAATTGTCTAATTAATGTTAATTTCAAACCATTTTAAATGAATTTTGCATGCCTTCTATTATGTATTGGTGACAATCATTGTTATAAAACATTCAAACTATTTTGTATCCTGATAGTTTTTGATTAACATTATTACATTGGTATCTCTCCATCTAATTACAAACTTTAGTAAAGTTGTTCAAGAAGGAAGTCATGTGGATTATATAAACCCCTTAGCAGTGAACTATTTATAAGATATTGCCTAATTTATGATCGAGTAGATTCTTGAGTTATGTATCCAATTTAAAAATTCAGTTCAACAACAAAGGAAGCAATTACTAATAATCAGATCTGTTTTCTGTTCCTAACTCTTATGCTACCTAGCTGCTCTTAGATAGCTTATAAATTAAAGTGAATAATTGCCAAGGTTCTGAATTATCCTATAATACTTGCCTTAGTTGTTTCATTGTTTATTTATATCCTGAGTGTTTCTGGTATGTCAGCAAGTATGTTAGCTCCTTAGAGCCATAGACATAAGAGATTGGTCTTTTATATTTTCTTTTGAGTTATGAATGGATCCCTTTACGCTGATACGTTCTGTTTGGTTACCCTTGACATCAGTTTCTGACATACTTTCCGTTTATTGTTCATGTCTTTCACCTCAGTTTTTATTTTGAAAATGATCACCTTATTCATAGTTTTAATTTTCTCCAGAAACTATTATTGATTCCTTTTGAAAACCCTTTTTTAAATGCCTTCTAGGTTTTTGATATAGTTTGTGATCATTCATTGCATTTGCACTTTATTACTCATGCTGGTCTTCAAGACTGTTATTTGTTAATGGCATTAAATCAAGGAGTACTTGGGGGTATTAGACTTATCTGTAATGTTTGAAGTGGAACTTCAGAAAAACTTCACATTTGTAAGTGCTTTTCTATTCATATTACATGCATTAATGATAAGTACTCGTTGAGTGTGTGCACATGACCCCTTCTGGGAGTTTTAAAGTTGTCCCTCTCATCACTGTGTATTGTTCTTTTATATCTTTGTCAGAGTTTTCTTTGTGTTTAAACGGTCACTTAAGGGAAGGGCTTAAATGTGAGCTTCAGATTTGAGGTGGCTTCTTTCTGGGGTATCGCTGAAGCAGTTTAGATTAGTTTTTCTCTTCTCCTTTCCTTATTTACAAAACTATGGGGTAGTTCTGCACCTAGCCCTGATTCTCATCTCTTCTCTGCACATCCATCCATTGAGAATTACCATCATTGTGATTGATGTAGGGAAACATTGAGTGTGTTCATTATCAGTCATTTCATTTTATACTTGAGAAAACTGAAGTCCTGAGTAGTAGGATTGGGAAGGGAAAGAAAAAAGCAAGATCTAAACTTCGAAACTGAGTTCTCCTGATTACAAGCTCAGGCTCCTTTCTTAATTACTGGTGGATGCAAGAGGTGCTTTCATTGGCAGTATCTAATTCCCTTAACAAAAAAGCCAAGAATTACTAAGGGAAAGAACCTAGAAGAACTGAGTGGGAAAAGTGAAGCAATAGCAGAGACAGAAATAGTGATGTGGGTGTTATTCTTTACATGCACGAGAGGGATGCTGAAGTTTCAGCGTTACATGTGATGTTCATGTGTTCTAGAGGCTGCACCAGGCCAGTGGTTTGCAGGCAGCAGGCTTGTCAGTGTTCAAGGCCTTTAAGATATTGATTAGGCCTACTATAAATTGTAGTTATAATGCAATTAAAGTATTCTCTCACCTTGAAGGGTCCTGTGCCAGCTTGGCTGCAGCTCTTAGACCCGCCTGTGGCTGTCTGGCTACTTCCTGGTTGTCTGTTAGGTCCAGGGTCCAGGCAGGCAAATCTAGGCCACTGATCCCCCCAAACATCACCTGTCCTCACGGCCTGAGGATCGGCTGCAATCTGTGGCTTTCTCTTCTTTGGATCAGGACTGAATAGGGAGCGTATGATGCTCTGTGGCCTCAGTTCTGACACATTTAGAGAGTAGAGGCCGCAGTGGAAGAGATGGAAAGTTTGGATTTGCTCTCACCGCAGAAGGGCGTATGATACGTATGTGTGGGAGAGCGAGGGAGGAAGGGGGGGGAGGAGAGAGGACTTACCCTTGGTGCTTCTGGGAAGGCGGAAGATGGAGGCTGTTAGGGGAGTGGTAGCCTCACTCCATCCCTAGTCTCCCGGGTCTGCACACACACACACATTGTACACCCCCACCCTCAGTTCTGTTTAATCTGAGTCTTTTCAGTTCTTTTTATGATAATATTAATAGCAGGTAAGTACATGGTTGGGAAGGATGCGAATTGGAAAGAGTGTTTCCAATATGAACATGCTTGTTGTATATATATTTATGAAACATTTTTATAGACCGGTGTTTCACATTTTAATTACTATTCTCGATTGACTACACAATGTCTGTATGTATTGGCCATTGAAAGTGTTTTGCCATTTTTTAGATTATAACTATAGCTTTGCATTAGCCTGGCTTATCTAACCATCATTGAAACTGCATTTTTTCAGATAAAAGGTGTTACAAATTGGTTGTTTAGCCTTTCTAAGTGGATTTCGATAGCACAGTCCATGGCAAATTTTTCACGGTGGGCAAGTCTAGAAAGTAAAAGGATTTTAGTGGAAAAAACCCCAAGAAATAGTGTTTTTTTTTTCCTTTTTCAAAGTTAGTAACCACTTTTACTGTTATCTTCAAGAGCATTCATGATAATATCCAATAATGGTAAGACGGTGAGGAAACAGAACTGTTTTGTACTGCTTGGGAGAGCGCATCTTTGGGGATAGGAGTTTGCTGCTGAAGTCATATTTATGCCTCAATCCAGCAGCATTTTAGAATCTTTCCTATGAGTAGAATTTAAGTATAATAATATTTATGGCTCAGCACCTGTGGCTCAACGGGCTAACGCGCCAGCCACATACACCTGAGCTGGCGGGTTCGAATCCAGCCCCGGGCCCACCAAACAACAGTGACAGCTGCAACCAAAAAATGGCCAGGCGTTGTGGTGGGCGCCTGTAGTCCCAGCTACTTGGGAGGCAGAGGCCAGAGACTCGCTTGAGCCCAGGAATTGGAGGTTGGTGTGAGCTGTGATGCCACAGCACTCTATCCAGGGTGACAGCTTGAGGCTCTGTCTCAAAAAAAAAAAAAAAAAATTATTGTTGCATTATTTATAATAGCCAAATACAGGAAACAATCTGAATGACTGCAAGTAGGGAACAGTCAAAGGAATTTTGATACTCAAACGTTAAGCAGCTAATAAAGAATGTGAAGTTAAGGGTCTTTCGGGGCTCTTGAGTGCATTTGGACCCCAGCTTCTGCTACGCCTCAGGAGAAGGGCGCTTTATCAGGACAAAGGTGCCTCTCTTTGGGAATACATTCAGTCCGAAAAAGATGCCTCCTTGGAAGTCTGCTTCTCTCTCCAACCTGCATTCTCTGGATCGGTCAACCCTGGAGGTGGAGCTGGGCCTTGACTACGGAACCTCCACTATGAACCTGGCCGGGCAAAGCCTGAAGTTTGAGAATGGCCAGTGGTTAGCAGAGACAGGGATTAGTGGAGCTGTGGACCGGAGGGAGGCTCAGCGCCTTCGCAGGGGGAACCAGCAACTTGAAGAAGAGAACAATCTTTTGCGGCTGAAGGTGGGTATCCTGCTAGACATGCTTTCAGAGACCACTGCTGAGTCCCATTTAATGGAGAAGGAGTTGGATGAACTCAAGAGTGTCAGCCGGAGGAGAAAATGAAGACCCCAGAGACTGTCATTAGGAGAGCAGGGACAAAAAGGGACAAAGTCACTAATTAGGGAAGGCTAGGATGCGGCTGAGCAGGTTTTTTGTTTGTTTTATTTTTTTTTAAGCCAAACTAGTGTTTTAGGTCCTGTGAGAGAGTGTCACCTCACCCTGGGTTGCAGGAGACCGAGATTCCAGGCCAGACCAGAGTGGTGACTAGCAAGGTGCTCCAGGCGCACGGCCTTGGGCTGCCAGGCTGTCAGCCAGCCTTGGGGAGCCTTTGGGTGCTCTCTACACACATAGTCAGGCAAGTGCACATGTCCCAGATCACTCCACTGGACACTGTTGGGACAGGCGGCTGAGTTCTCCATCTTATGCCTTTACCTGGTGTTTGGGGTGTGGCACCAGTTCTACAGAGCCCCGTTTGAGGGGTTCTCAGATGAGTGGTTCTCTTGGTTCTCTGCCCCTCAGGCCACTCTCCCTGCCTTGAAAGAATATTGGTTTCCCAAATCCACGACTCCCTTTGACTTCAGCTTCCCAGCCGCAAAAAGCAGTGTTCCATGGCAACAAGGTATTTTTGTGCTCCCTTTCTATGTACACCACTATTTTATTAAACGATGTTTAAAAAAAAAAAGAATGTGAAGTTAGATTGCTAAGTGTTAACCTGTAACATTTCTTTCATATATTATTGAGGAAAATGAAAAGCCAGGGGACTATGTGTTAAGAAAAAGAAAATTCTATATGCAAACAGAGAGAGCCATGAAAAGATAGAAACCAAACTGCTAACAGTGCTTAATTCTAAAATGATTTTTTTCAATCTCTGTATTGACAGAAGTAATAAATAAAAGTACCACCTCAAATAACAAGGACATTTAAAAGGAGAAAATTATTAAATATTTGCATGCGTATGAAATATTACTGCTTTTTGAGGAAAGCTTCATACATGTGATTCTGACAGGTATAATGTATAAGCCACATCGTGGGTACTAAGTGACGTCGACTTAAGAGACCATCTGGCACTTTCATAAACAATTTACAGACTTACTGTTAGTGTGGTCGTTCATGGGTGAGGTGGTCCATTACGACCCTCGCTGTTATTTTCAGTGTCTGATTTGATCATATACTTGCAGGCTGTCTTCTTAGGCAGCACCCAGTAGACACTGACTTAACAGGTCAGACAAACGTAATATTGTTTTTTTTTTTTAGCCAGTTTTTCACTATGTCGCCCTTGGTAGAGTGCCGCGGCATCACAGCTCACAGCAACCTCAAACTTGGGCTGAAGCAATTGTCTTGGCCTCAGTCTCCCAAGTAGCTGGGACTACAGGCGCCCACCACAATGCCCAGCTATTTTTTTGTTGCTGTTGTCATTGTTGTTTAGTAGGCTCGAATCCACCTGCCTCAGTGTTTGTGGCCTACACCCTAGCCACTGAGCTACGAGCACCAAGCTGTAATATTGGTTTTTGAGGAGGGCTGCCCTTAATCAGAGCACCTAGTTATTTTCTTTCTTCTCTAAGTTAATTTTTCCATTCATGTATTTAATGAACTACATAAAAATTTATTGAATGCCTATGACATATACAAAGATGAAAAAGACAATGTTGCTTTCCTTTAGGGGAACTTGTTCTGCTGGAGAAAATCAGCAACATGAATCATGAACAGTTAAGGAACTATACCTGGGGTAGAAATAAAATACTCCAGGAATAACTTTCTTAAACCATCTACCTGGTGAGGCTAGTGGGTTCTGTACTTTTACCTTGTTTCCTAAAGTTTTATTTCTCTGACAGTAGGAATAAAGGGATTTTCCTACTCTTTAGGCTGCTATTATAGAATAATTTTTTTTCCTGTGAATTGGAATACCAAATAATCCCAGGATTATAAAGAAGTACCTAATACCAAGTGATGATATAGAAATATAGTAGGGAAATTAAGGAAGAGCAAATTGAATGTTTGTTTATAGTATTGTCAAATAACAAAAAAAATACTTTTGTGAAGTGTACAAAGCCAAGTAGGGAAATTAGTTTTGTGAAAATATTTTTCAATTAGGCCTTTCAATCTCTCCACCATATCATGGTGGTTGGCATACTGTCAATATTTAATGATTATTTTAACACTGGATTGAATGAATGAATTTCTACTGAGGGTTTTAGGCTTTAAGATTTTCTGAATTAAGTTTGTTAAGCAAGCTTATGCTAGAGAATAGCTCCAGTTAAATATAATAACTTAACTAATTTTCTTCTTGCAATTCTAAAACTGCCAGGCAGGTGAATTTTGAAATAACTTTTGAATTTTCAAGAAGTATACAAACTACCTTGCTTTATGCTGCACAATTTCTATATATAGGAAGATAGGCAAACCAAACTGTTGCCATAGTATATGACCAGAGAAATTATATGGAGGAGATAAGATTCAATTTAGATAAAATAAACACAGTGCTGGACCATGTGGGAAGGAGCTCAGAATAGGGGTGTGCTGCTGTACAGAAAACAGCAAAATTCACGGATGGATTGACCGACACAATAGACTCTGTTGGAAACTCAGACTGACATTGCCTGAGGGTGTGTTTGTTTACTTTAGAGATGCTGTAGCATTTTAAAGTAGCTGTTTATACTTCTGGAAACTTTAGATAGAAAAAGGGCAGCGCCTGTGGCTCAGGGAGTGGTGCGCTGGCCCCATATACCGGAGGTGGTGGGTTCAAACCCAGCCCTGGCCAGAAAAGAAAAAAAAAAAAAACCAAAAAACCAGAAAAGGTCTAACTGTAGGTTGCAGTCTAGGTTGGGTGGCTCACATCTATAACTCCAGCACTTTGGGAGGACAAGGCAGGAGGATTGCTTGGGAGGATTGCTTGAAATTTGAGACCAGCCTGGACAACATGCTGAATCTCCGTCTGTTCAAACAAATAAGAAAATTTAGCCAGGAGTAGTGTTAGAGGCTGAGAGAGAAAGATTGCTTGAGCTAGGAGTTCAAGGCTGCAGTGAGCTATGATCATGCCATTGCACTGTAGCCTGGGCAACAGAGCAAGACCCTGTCCCTACAAAATAAACAGATGAATGAATGAATAAATAAATAAATAAAAAGCATATTTTATTTTATAGCAGCTTCAGGTAAGGGGAAGTTTAATGCTACCTTTTCTTCGATTTTAATGATTAAAGGATCTGGGAAAATTTTGCACTACAAACTTTTCCTTTTTACATTAGTGGAAATACTCTTTTGAGTTTCCCTGCTCCTTTCTGGTGGTTTTTTAAAAACCTGGCTTCAGATAGTTAGTTTCCTTTCAGGTATATTTGTAGTACTCAGATTACAATGTGAACCTTTGCAGGTCTGTGGAATTTGTCGTGTGTGGCTTCTGGTTCTCTGCCCTGCAAGTTCTAGCTGTTTTGACCTCCTCAGAGGAACTGTGTCTCTTCACCTGAGAGAGACTGTTGTCTTCCCCTGCACCTGCACCCCTTACCCCTGCACCCTCACCCCTCACCCCTGCGCTGCCTCCTGGAAAGTCTTTCCTGGCAGTAAGCTGCGCAGTGATGGGATTCACTTTGTTCCCTTTCTCAGAGATCCCATTCCCGTGTGCTGCCCATTGTCTGATGTTCAAAAATTGTGGTTTGATTCATTTTGTCTCAATTTTTAAATTGTTTAAGGTGGGAGAATAAATGTAGTCCCTGTTACTGCCATGCCCAGAGGTGGAAGGTCTTCTTCTCTCTTTAAGGCTCGTATGTATACAAAATTTGCACTAGTTTTATTCTATTAGGATTAGACCATAGAAATCTTGTAGACCTGCAGTCCTCTTACGTCCTTAACTTACATTTATCCACGTGTTTATTAAGTTCTTTCTGCCTGATGGCAGCACTGAACTGAGCTTGGTGGTGGTACAGCAAGGAAAAAAGTATGGTCCTTGTTCATGCATTTGCCTTTGTGTTATGCTAATTCTGAGAACGTTAAAGTGGTGCAGCTGGCGCATGACTGAATAAGTAAGATTTCTGTGTTTTCCCAATGATGTGAATGTTTCTATTTATATGATATTTAAATTTGGATCGGTTTAGTAAAACTGCATTATGGTAAGGCAGGCAGAGAGGAAGGGTTCTTTTTGTAGCAGCCGTATATTTATTCTGAATAATAGAGCCGAATCATAGTGCAGAGATTGCATAATTTGGCTCCCACATTTTATATCTGAGAAGAATTAGGCTCAGAAATACAAAGCTCATAGTACTAGTTAGTAGCAGAGGTGGAACTAGAGACCAGATATTCTAATTTCTAGTTTAACGCTTTTTCCACTTGATCATGCTGACCAACGAAAGTCCTTGTACTCATCCAGACATATGTGCCATACCACCTGCTCCTTCTGGTTCTGAACTTAATGCTCAAGGGCCCTTAAGCCTTGAGGGCCCAGTCAGTCTGCTTCCCTGAAAGCTTCATTCTGTGCTGTGTCAGCACAGTCACACTTGTGACATGAATCGAAATACATGTATTCAACTGATGCCTCTGAACACATTATTTATGCACTTATCACACTGGTTCCTCACGCGAGACATGCAGTAAGTAACTGGAAGGCAGTTGAAGTCCTTGACCGTTATTTTGAAAGTTAATATTTATGTTTCAGCTAGTGTGACTGTGGGCCTGCTTGATATTGACTTGAGTTGCTAAGTAATGTCAGGAGGTCAAAACAATTTTCAGAGATGTGTGGACTGTATCTGATGACAGTTTGGCATTTAGCTATTATTTCCTTAAGGTGGCCTCCATATTGAGCCATGGAAGATTAGCCTTGTTATTTAAAAGAAAAAAAATGAATCTGTTGGGCTTTGGCAGAACAGGAGAGGCAGGGTCACTGTCTGGTGCAATTATAGACAGAGATGTGGTCCTTTAGAGGCATAGTTTTGAAAAGGAATTTGAGCTTAGCAGTCAGTTTGTATACACAGTGCCTGGAGGCACGAGAAGAGAACTGATATTTAGATTTGTCACCCTTTCCTTTTACTGTGAAAAATACACTAAAGGTGAAAAATTAAAGATGATCTCTTACGATAATAATTCTAATGATGGTAACACACTGGTCAATATTTGACAATCAGTTATCTAGGGAAAAAATCTTGATTAATAGCACTTGCTCATTTGCATGGTGTAAATACTTATATCACGGCCAGATGTCAGGCTACCAAGTTGAAGTCCCTGAATGTAGAGTTGGGTAGACATTTGTAGTAGCGAACCATTATATAGTATTTCCACCACACAGATGCAGTGGATGTAAATAAATTCAAGAGCAAAGACAATAGTAAAATGTAGTAAAGCAATTCGTAAGTGATGAGTTTTGAATTAACTTTGTTTTTAAAGTAATTTTTTTAGTGGAAGCTTTATGCAATGTAAATTTTAATGATGGCTTTAACAATTGGCTAACACAATTCCAAAAGTTTAATAATCAACTCTCTCAAATTGTTATGAGCTGGCTCTAGGATACCGCTGAAAACAAGTAACACTTACTGAGCATGTACCACGTGCCAGGCATAGTCTGTTTTTTTGACTTATGTCATCCTTAAAGCAACCTATTGAAGTAGGTACTTAAATTATCCCCCATGTTCCAGTTGATAAAATCGAGTACATGGAAGTTAAACAGCTTGCCTACCATCACAGTTTGGAGGCGGCAGAACTAGGATTCGAAACTGGGCCACCTGTCTTTAGAGCCTGTGTTGTTAACCACCTCTCAGTGCTTCCTGTAGAGGGTACAGGTATTCTTGAGGGGAAGAAGTGGTAGTTGTGGTGCAGTTTAAGTACATTACTCGTGCTTCATAATTATTTTATGACTTGTTCCAAGAATTGTTTGGGTTTTAATTTATTTGACTTCTCAGACAAAATGTTACTGCCCTTAATATTTGTAATGTTTATATAAATCGACAAGAAAAGTGATTTTTATCTTGAGTAGAAAAACAGACCAGAGACTTCAATAGGAAGTTCATAAGAGCAGAACTGACAATGGCCTGTAAACATTGAAGGCAAGGACAGTGTGCATTTTGTTCGTCGCTATATTAGCCCAACAAGGATGGTTTCCATTTTATTCCTCATAATATTAACCCAACCCTTCCTTGCAAAGTGCCTGACATATAGAAGGGTTCCGAAATTTGATTTTAGGATCTGTTAATTTTTTACACATTTGAATGAAGCACATATAAAAATATCTTGTCCTTTTTTTGATACTAATCTATTTTCTAATGTCACCTTTAGTTAAGAAAAGGAATTAAAAAATTATTTTCATTATATTATTGGAGGCATTTAATTATTAAAACCCTGCAATTTCAAACAAGGAGGCCAAATAAATTACTGTTTTCTTAATTAATCAATAAATGCTGTTTTATATAATCTTACTCAGTAAAATTGATATTCCTAAAGGAATTATGAGAAATCTCTGTGCAGTTTCTAGGTCCTTTATATTACAGGCAGAGATTAAATAATGCCTTGGACTGTTCTATCTGCAAACCTTTCTGAGAAACGGTGTGCCCTGGTGGTTTAAAAAGTGATGTTTTCCTTTGTGGCTTTTCCTGGTTTGCCATCTCTTCTTCCTCTCCGGTAGACGTGGTTTTAGCCGTGTCAGAGCTCACGTGTATTTCAGGCGGATGTTGTCAGTTACTTTGAGAAATAATGAAATGTATTTCTGGGGTCGTCTGCTGAATTTTGGAGATTAGGAATTTGAGATTCCTGAATTGGTCTGAAAGAAGTGTTTTATTGACGTTAATGGACTTATTGCCTCTTGTATAATCAAGATCTTGCCTGAAGATAGAGAAGGCAGTAAGGGGGAAGAGAAAAAGGGATAAACATTGATTGAATGATGACTCAAGATCAGATCCAGTGCTAAGTGTGTCTACACACAATTATTAAAGTAAAAGCTTTCTCATTCAGCAATTTGGAAATGAGGTTAGAGGGAGGTGATAGGGAAACCACGCAGTTCAGTAAAGTATAATCATATTCTATATCAGTGAGTACGAAGTACTACCAGAGGACTTGAAAACTGCGGGGTCAGGCCCTTTTCTGTATTCCAAAGGCATCCCAAGTAAGGTTGGCTAGAATATTGAGTTACTCTGTTTTTGGCTGGAGTTACTTTAACTTATTCTAAGTTTTATGTTGATCAATGTTTCTGGCAATGTAGTATGTTTTATACTAATTAAAAAGGAAAATTAATTATTATAAGTAGTTCATTTAGGAGATGACACAGTCTCCAAATCATACCAGCCATCAAGGATGGAATGCTAGCTGGAAGAAAAGAGTGTTTGCTATTGAGGGGGTTAATCATTGTTGCTCTGCTTGGTCTGTCTGAGGATCCCACAGGCCAGCCTATTAAAGCAGTGGTTCTCAACCTGTGGGTAGGGACCCCTTTGTACCAATGAAAATACATCTCGGCATTAGGAAGGTTGAGAATCACTGTATTAAAGGATCAAAACACTGCTTTACCTCCATAACAGGTACCCATGTTTCTTTTGCTGAACTTATGCAGAACCCTTTCCTTCTTACTATATATTTTCCTCCCTTCCTCCTTTTCTTTTATAATAGCAGTAATTCTTGTTTAAAAAAAATATAGACAGTTTTCTCTAGAAGAAAATTGTGTTAGTTTCCTACTGCTACCATAACAAAGTACCACAGACGTAGTGACTGAAACACTACAGATTTATTGTAGTGACCTCCTGGAGGCCAGCAGTCTACATGGACCCCTGACATCAGTCAGAGTATGTTCCACTCTCCACTGGAAATGGAGAGTCCATTTCCTTGACTTTTGTGGTTTTTAGAGACAGCCCCCATTCCTTAGCTCATGGTCATGTCACTGTCACCTCTGCGTCATGTCACATGTTTTCTCACTCTGACCCTCCTGCCTCCTTATGGAGAGGACCCCTGTAGTGACCTTGGTCCCACATGGATAGACCAGGATAGCCCCCCAGTCTCAAGATCCTTAACTTAATCACATTTGGAAAGTCTCTTTGGCCACATAAGGTAACAGATTCATCGGTTCTGTGAAGTAGGATGTGGATATTTTGGGGGGACTGTTACTCAGTTGGCCACAGAAATTTTTAGAACTTTCTGGCAAAATATCAGTAGCACACCTTTTCCCACGTTAGTTGATCATAACGGATACCAGGGATAGCGTCTACAGCCTTTGAAAAGATCATCGCAATTTCTGTTAACTCAGAATATGATTTAATATGACAAGTTTGGCTAATTTGTACCTTATGCTGTTTTTGAGTAAAAAGGGGGGAGGAAATACTTGAAGGAAATATGACTTGATATTTTACTGTTGAGTTTTGTAATAAAATGCTAATGTTGAAAAAAACAAAAAACCATTTTTCCTACAGTATACCATCAGAAATCTTATTTTCACAAATTGCTTTTTGAATATCCAACCTGTATATGTAAAGAATGTATTTTGTTTCATCTGGAAAATAAAATGGCTCTTAGGAAAGGCTGTTTTATTATCTCAGCTGTGAAGTTGCCTTCAGAACTATTTAAATTCTTTTTTTTTTTTGGTCTATGAATGAGAAACTAACTTTATTTAATTCTGGGGAGTGGCAGACATCCAGTCTCAGAACTTCTGGAGCTGTTCCTTGGTGCCAGCAGCCGTGGTGACTTCGAGCACATGGACGCACACCTTTTTGGTCAGGGGCCAGCATTCACCCACTGTGACAGCGTTGCCCGTCTGGGTGTCCCTGAAGTAGGGGATGGGCACAGACATATTCATGCACTTCTAAAGCGACTGTACTGGGGGTTTAGGGAGATAGTCTCTGTGGGTGACAGAGGTCCTCTGCGTCTCCATCTTGGTCACCAGGTCAGGCAGGCTCTGCCTTCCATGGACACGTTACCCGTGAAGGGGCCTCCTCCTCCGTGTAGGTGCCTCAGTGGCCTCTGAGGAGTCTGGAAGCCCAGACTCATGTTCTTGTACTACTGAGGGAGCCTCTCCCAGCAGGACCCTCCTCTTGTTTTGAAAGATGGTTGGCTGCTTTACAGACACTCAAAAAAAGGCAGAACAATTTAAATTCTTCATCTTTTAAGAAAATTATTAGAATAGTCAGGTCACCTGAAGAGAAGCCATCTTCAGAAAGAGAGATGTAACAGTGAAAAGTAATGGTCCTTGTTAAAGTTTTTATGTCAGTTCTTTTTTTTAAATTTAACAACTTTTAAAAAATTTTAAAATATTGCAGGAGTATAGGTATTTTGGGGTACATGGATTTTTTTTTTTTTTTTTGTAGAGACAGAGTCTCATTTTATTGCCCTCGGTAGAGTACTGTGGCATCACAGCTCACAGCAACCTCCAACTCCGGGCTTAGGCGATTCTCTCGCCTCAGCCTCCTGAGTAGCTGGGACTACAGGCGCCCGCCACAAGGCCCGGCTATTTCTGTTTTTTGCAGTTCGGCCGAGGGTGGCTTTGAACCCGCCACCTTCGGTGTATGGGGCCAGCACCCTACTTGATGAGCCACAGGCGCCGCCCCGTGGATTGTTTTTGTAATGCCCGAGTCAGGGCTGTCAGTGTGCCCATCACCCACGTAGCGTTCATGGGACGGGAGGGGTAGCTTCCTGCCTCCTCCTGCCTCCTCTCCCCTTTCTTCTGCTGATTTTCCAGAGTTTTATTTACTTTGCTCCGTGCAGATGTGTGCTCCTTGGTTACTTCCAGTTTAATATTTATAAGTATTTTCAAGACTGCTGTTTTTTACCCCTCATTAAAAGCATCTGTTTAATTTCTTATTCTTTTATTATAAGACTTAAAACAGTACCCATTTATTATCTTGTAGTTTCCATGGGTCGGGAAGGGCATTGCTCAGTAGGTGAGTTCTCTGCCCAGAGACTCACAAAGGCTTTTGGCTTTTAGAGTGGTGTGAAATTAGAATCGAGCAGAAGCTACAAAGATTTTCGGTAAGAGAGAATACTAAAATTATGTAAGAATGTTATTACGAAGAAGTCATGATAAAGTCTTTAACAAAGACTCTAAAAAACATATAAACAAAAAAAATGAAGCCTGTTTAAAATGGCTTTCTCCTTCCTCTTTTGATACAGTTATGGACACGGGAAATTTGAAGTTAAGTTAACATAGTTTAACCAGACTGAATTTTGAGGCTTGTTGAGTGTTTCCTTCTGACCACCACCATCCCAGCCCTGCACAGCCAGGGAAGTCCTTCGGCACTGTTTATAGATAAGGCTTGTTAATAAACTGCCAGGATACTTAAATGAGCGACCAGAGTGACTCCAAAGGAATGCTGTTGCCACGCAGTTGAACCATAGGCCTTTAATAATACATTAGGAACAAAGGTAAGTGTCCCCACACACGCCCCGCTCTCCAGTGCTCTGCTCCCTCTTTCTTGGCTGAGTCTGTGGGAAGTGGATGCAGCCTCCTCTCCTGTGTGCCAAGGGAGATACATCAGAGGGGCTGTAGAAACTGCAGTTCTCTCCTGTTCTGCAGGAGCATGGAAGTACATTTTGCATTAGTTTGGGTTTGGGGGATAGCTTGAAAAATAGCAGGTAAGCAGATTCCCAAGGTACTTAAATTTTCACCAGCTCATTAACACCTGTGACTTTGGGTTTCCCTCCAGTTATTGAACTGAATTGATTAAATGGAAACACAAAACTGGAGCGGAGGCAGTCTTACAGAGAAAGAGACTAAAATATATATATTTTTTAATTGAATCATAGCTGTGTACATTAGTTCAACCATGGGGTACGGTGTGGGGGCTTCACATGCAATCTGAGATATTTTATCAACCTGATTGACGTACCGTTCATGATATTTTCTTGTTTACTATATGAAAACATTTTTGATCCGTATTTAGAAGTTTTCTCCTGACCCTTTGAATATGTACATGTGATCTCACCCTTTGTCCCATCTCCCCCCACCCTCTCCCTCCCCTTCCCTCCCTCTCCCCTTTCCCCGTCTTCCTGTGCAATAAATGGGTTGTAGCCTTCACTTGAACGATAAAGAATTTGTCTCATATTAGGGGTGT
>CAUYON010055250.1:0-12147 GCA_963573935.1 Arctocebus calabarensis
ATATCCTGGAGAGCTGGTTTAGTTATGGCAAATTTCTTCAACATGTGGATGTCATTAAAGTATTTAATTTCTCCATCATAAATGAAACTCATTTTAGCTGGATACAAGATCCTGGGTTGAAAGTTATTTTGTTTTAGGAGATTAAAAGTCGATGACCATTCTCTTCTAGCTTGAAAACTTTGATCAGAGAGATCTGCAGTTATTCTAATATTCCTCTCCTTGTAGGTTATAGATTTCTTGCATCTGGTTGCTTTCCAAATTTACTCCTTCATATTACCTTTTTAATTATGATGCTCCTGGGGGATGTCTTATTTGGGTTGAGTCGTGCTGGGTTCTAAAACTGTCTGCTATCCGAATTTCAGAATCTCTTGGCATGTCAGGAAAATTCTCTTTCATAATCTCAAAAAGAAGAGATTATGTGCCTTGTGGATGCCACTTCATCGTTTTCAGGTATCCCTATAAGGCGAATATTGGTTTTCTTTGAGTTATCCCAGAGCTGTCTAAGAGAATGATCCGTTTTTGCCTTCCATTTCTCTTCCTCTTTGTAGGTATGGGAGCGTTCAGAAGCTTTGTCTTCAATGTCAGAAATCCTTTCTTCTGCTTGCTCCATTGTGTTGCTGAGGGATTCTACTTTGTTTCTCAGATCTTTGAGGGCTGCAACTTCTTATCTCAATTTGTCAAAATCTTTGGTCATTTGGTCTTTGAATTTCTTGACTTCTTGAGACAATTTTTGAAATGCACCCTGAATTTCTAAATCCAACATTTCCTCTATTTTATTAATCTTTTTTGCAATCCAAATTCTGAATTCGATTTCTGACATCTCAGCCATCTGTTTATGCATAGGATCATCATTTGTGTCTGCCAAATTGTTCCTTTGCGGGTTGATCTACTCTGGTTGTTCACATTCCCAGAGCTTTTTGGTTGGTTCTGCCCCATGATTAATTTTACACCATTTGGGTGGATGAGTAGATAAAGACAATTTGGGCTGGGGGTTCTAGGAGTAGTGATTGATCAGTCCTTTGCTTGAAAGCTGGGTCTTGTGTCTGTACCTTTTCCCCTAGAGTTTTGCCAAGGACCCGTAAAGTGCTACTACTTGCAAAAGTGGGGACCTTCTTGGTGTGGTGGGGTTAAGTGGGTCTGTCTTATTGTTAGCTCGTCTTTGTCTTACCCTAGAGAATCAGTTACTCTGGATTGAAATCTGAGCTGTGAGGAAATACCAGCAGTTAAGTCACCGTGCCCCCCACAGGCAACAATTGGAAAAGCAAAATCAAACCTTCCCGCTACCACACACCCAGGGTACCACTTTGGAAAGTCCTTGGGTGATTGACGCAGTTGAAGAAGTCCCAATCAATTGTCCCTGCCAGCACTAGTCTCAAATGGAAGAGTTAAAAAGTCTCTGGCAACTAGATAGCAGGGATCTGCTAGAAGCTCTAGTATAACTGGCTCTGGTGCTCTGTGAGCTCAGGAGGTCCCCCCACACAAGTAGATTAGTCTGGGAAGGTTGATGCTTCCTTCCCCACCTTGCCCCTCTGTCACACCAGTCGATGTTAATCCCACAGGGCTGTGATCCAGTTTCCTCCAATGAGCAGATGCTCCAGAGGTTTGCACCTGCCTGGGTCAGTGAGGTGTGTGGCTCCTCAGCCAGTCCGCCACTCCCTGTCACTGTTTGGCAGTGGGAGGTGAGGCCTGACAACCTGGGTACTTGATAGGGGCTGGGGCGATTCACTTAGTTCCGGCCCTGTCCCTGATTGATGTTGCTGATAGAACAGAACAAATTCGCAGAATTTGTTTCTGTCATGGCTATTTTCCCCTGATCAGACTTTGGGCTGCAAATAGGTCTGAGTCAGTCTGTGAGCTCCAGCCCTTTGTCTGAGCTTTCATCCCCTGAGGGCCAGGTGTGTCTGAAGCTATGTAAAGCAGCCTCCACCCTGGGAGTAAGCTGACTCTATGTGTATTCTAATCCTCGCGCTCCGCACTCCTTCCCGGTACCACCTCAGGCATATCCTTCACGCGCCTTGGTTGCTGGTCTGCTCTGTCAGCCACTGGAGAAGCTGCCTGCTTCCTCTGGCCATCCAGAGACTGGGAGTGTCTCCTCAAAACACCCCCAGGGGTGCGAGCCCTTCTGCTATTGTTCCCGCTGCGGCTGCCATTTTGTGTGTCAGGGGACCTTCTTTCCAGCCTCTTGGCTCACTTTCCTCTCACCACTCCTGAGCCAGAAAATCAACACAGATCAACAACAGTACCAGCCCCGTCCACAACCCTTGAGAAATGGTCCAAGAATCTGGACTCTGTGGGGGACAGGCCTCCAGACCTCGGGGTGAGAGTGGAGGGGGAATGCCAGAAGCTCAAACTTGCAGGTAGAGAATATATACAGTTTTATGCCTGGCAGGAGAATGCTGCAGCACCCTAGCAGGGGAAGGAGGTCTGGTTTTTAGAGGGTCTCTCCCATGGGGTAGAGTGGGAGGGCATCTAAATTCTGCTAGCTTGTTTTTATGGAGGTATGGAGTATACTGCGAGCCCCACTCTCATGGGGGAGGGAACTCTCATCTGCTTGGTGATGTGCTCTGTACCTTTTTGTTTGTATTCTTGGGGTTGCAGGTCGCCCCAGCAGGGTTGATGTGCATTCGTTGACCTTCTCTTTTGGCTCAGATCCAAACCATCGGCTTTCTTGCTAAGTTTCTGTCCTTTAACTCTCCTTCTGGATGGGAGCCTCTGCAGAAAGCTGACTACAGACCTCTATCTTGGCTCCTCCTCCAGAAATAGGGTTCTTATGTCTACAGAAAGTATCATGAAGTCTGCCAAAAAGTGGATTTCTTTAAAAACAGCAACCACAACAAAAATGCTATTGAACTTGGGGTAGACTGTTATAGACTGAGAAAGAGAGCACACTTAGCATGCTGTTACATCAAGATTCTGTCATTCAGAAAACACCAAAGCTGGATACCTTATGGTGTCCTTTATGTGAAAAAGACTACACAACATTCCAGTCTCCAGACTCAAAGAGGTGACCTCAGCTTTACATCAAAAAATGCGGCAACAGACAATGATCTTATAGTTAAAAAATTCATCTACAGGTGAATGACATATGTAACATTTCCTCTTTAGCAGATATTTTCATCGACCGATGTCTCACTGGTTCTGATTATTTCAGTTAAGAAGGTATCTGCTGTTCCTGTTGTTTGGAATTGGGGTCACAAGGCAGATTGTATTACCTTATTGGGTCACCAGTCCTTTTCTCCCCTAATAAGACTTAATAGCGTGACTCTGTATTTTTTTCTAAATAGTTATGGGCTATACCATTGGTTAGATTTTGAACACTTCTTTCACTAAGTCACCACCCTGTGCATGTTCCTAAGTTAACCTTGGTATATTAATTCCAAGCCTGCTTGTTTGTCAGATCTCATGATCTGATACCACCCAATCTCATTTGCTGCTTTTCCCTCTGCGATGGTCTGAATGATTGTGTCCTCTAGAATTCCTATGCTGAAATCCTAATCACCAAGACAATGGTACATGAGGTAGGGCCTTTGGGGAGTGATGAAAGAGATTAGTGTCCTTATAAAAGAAGTCCCTGAGAGTTCCCTTTCCCTGTTCTTCCACTTGAGGACACAGCAAGGAGTCCCTATCTAGGAATCAGGAAGTACAATCACCAGACACCTTGATCTTGGGCTTCTTATCCTCCAAAACTGGGAGAAATACATTTTTGTTTATAATTCTGTGGTATTCTGTTGTAGCAGTCCAGACTAAGACACCACTGACGTGAGCTTTCTGCAAGTGACAGGAGCACAAATCCAGTGTGTCCCCATAGCATACTGTATTTATTTCCATCTTTGTGATTACTGTCACATTCTCCTGGAATGTCTTTCCCAGTCCTGTGCGCAGGCCACTTGTGCCTCAGTGACCAACTCCCATTTCACTCTGCCCCCTTTCTGTGTCAGATCATTCAGGATGGTGGGGGGTGGTGTACAGAGGCCCTTCCTTACTTTTTCACCATTCCTTATCGTACATAGCACAGTAATGGGGGTGAGAAAATGAGGTACTATTCATATAGTTGAATACAAATTCCCCTTTAAGATAGGGTTCCCTATTTACTCAGTATGGAATTATACTGAATAATGAATCCAAGTATATGAGTGCTGTCAGTCTTCCAGCACTAAATTATAAATCTAGCATCAAACTCCTTGTATCTTCCCTACATCACCCATTTCTCACCTTCCCCTCCTAGAGTCAAGCTTCTAGAGTCACATTTACTGACAATTTTATATCCCCGACTACACCATAAAATGTCTTAGCACCAGAAGGTCACTAATATTTTCCAAAAGCTTCCTGATTCCCATGCCTTAGTCTCAAGTGAACACTGTTATATTTATATATACTCTCTTCTCCATTGCTCCTTGCTAGAAATCTCTTTCCTGTAATTGCCAGCTTGGGTAATTGGGGGGAACTGATGCTACCTTTAGACAGAAAGGATCCAAGAAGAGACATATTTGCTCAGTCCCAGGAAAAGTGATAAACTTGATTTGTATTCCCCTAACTTTTCTAAGCACATTTTTTTTTTCCTCTCCTTAAATGCAGAGTCCCCAATTCTTCTTTTGCGGCCTCTTTTTTCATTCTCATGGATTGTAAACAGTCACATGTGGCCAACTGACCCTTCTGAGTATGCAGCAGACATCACTAAGTCTGGGGTCCTCGTCAGCACTAGCTGAGTCTTAACGAGCGGCCGCTGGGAGGACGTATTTCTAGAGAACTTCACAGTGGCCTTGCCTGGAGGGAATGGAGGGCTAGATCAAGAAGGCATTAATCTTACTGCTCCTAAGGGGTGGACTCCTTGTGGACTTCTACTGAGCAGCCTGCACACAAACTCACAATCCTCAATCCAGTGAGTGCTTTACATCAAAAAATGCAGCAATAGACAATGACCTTTCTAGTTAAAAAATTCATCTACAGGTGAATGACATATGTACATTTCCACTTTAGCAGATATTTTCATCGACTCACTGGTTCTGATTATTTCAGTTAAGAAGGTATCTGCTGTTCCTGTTGTTTGGAATTGGGGTCACAAGGCAGATTGTATTACCTTGTTTGGTCACCTTATTTGGGCTTAGAGGAGCCCCTAACTGCTGCCAGGAGGTACCTGCGAGGAATCCAACCTCTCATTCTGGTGTAAAATCGTCCAGGGAGACCCAGTTTGCCCCCATGGCTTCAGATATGACCGTGTCGAGGCTCAGAAGCGACATCCCAAAGACTGGCGCTTTAACAAGCTGAGAGATCTTAGAAGCTGTCTCTGAATCAAGGTCCCTCTAACCTTGGAGTGTACAACCACCCCCTCCCCCACAGTGTAGGGAAGGACTAGCTCTGGAATTTCTCTGTCTGGCCAAGAAAGTTTCTTTCCAGAAGAAACACAATTGCGTTCATCCCCTCAGTGAAATCTCATTATCTATCTCAGAAAAGAATCAGGAATGCAAACACATCTGAAAAGACTTCTTCACAAGGGAATATCTGACTTGGTATTATCTCAGGCTACCTCAGGTACCTCTCAGGCTCACTCAAATCCCCAAAATACCATGTATGAGTTAATTTCTGTCCATTCATTTCCCTTGTAATTGACTGGCCCTCAGAAGAATTGTCCGTATTCCCCATAACCCCTCCTCTATGAAAAAGGGTGTATGAGCTTCTATACTGCAGTGGGCTGGTGCGTAACCGTTCTCCGTGACTCCTCTGTGCTGTGCCTGTTAACATTTTATACACTTTCTCTCCTATTAATCTGCCTTGGTCAGTTGAACTTTCACAGGGCTAAGGGAGTTTTCCTTCAGCCCCTACAACCTCAATGCATATGGCTTCAAAAATTCTCTCTCACCTGTACTTCTTGGAGTTACCAATTGGGATTTCCACACTCTCTTACCAAGTCAAGTTTATCACTTTTTTTTGTGACAAGCAAATATTTCTTTTCTTGGATCCCTTCTGTCTGAAGGCAGCATCACTTCCCCCCAATTATCTAAACTGGCAATCTTTAAAAATCGCATTTCCCTTATCACTTCCCTGAAGTCCTATTAGTCACCACATTTTACCTTGAAAATAGTTCATAAACAGTCTTTTCCCTGTAGTCTCCTCTCACATAGGGTCAAATAGAAATGGCATCCCCTGGGTTTTCTTGCCTTCTCTCTTCAGCCATTTGAGTTCATCCTTTTCAATGCAAATAGTTATCTTGTCCCTGCTTAAGGAGGGACACGTCATTCATCCTCCCATTTCAAACATGGTCAGGCTTTGAATTCTTTTATGAAATAGAATAAAGCACAGATTCTTTGGCCATGCATAGGCTTCCAACATCTGGTCCCACTCTCCTCCCTTCCTCCCCACTTCTATTATTATTTTAAAAACTCTGCTCTCAGTACCCAGCATGCATGGGTCACCTATTTCCAAGCCTCCATGTGTTTTCCCTAGCTCTGAATTCTTGCTCTCTCTTTGCTATCTAAAGCAGCCTCGTCTTTTTTTAAAAAGGGCTAATACCATCTTTTATAATATCCTACCTGGTCTCTCCTTCCCCTCTACTATAACAATACATTATAGGCACTTTTATTCAGTTTGTTTAGTTCTGTTTTGTATAAGGTCACTTGTTTTAAAATAAGTCTGTATCTTTGATATCGGCCTGACATCTGTTTCGGAAGTTTTTTAAAAGTCATTTTCATCAAAAGAGCTTCCAAAAGCACTGAAATTGAGGTCTTACTCACCAATGGGTCCTCACAATCTTACTGAAATAAAATTAAGTCTTTATTGTTTAGCCCGCTACTTTTTCAAAATGACAGGGCTTACTAAAGAGGCACATGCTAACACCTAGCGTAAATGATTACTATTCAAGGGAGGGCCATATCATTATACAGTGAATTAAAAATAAGCCAAAATGAACATCTTTATTCTTAGTTTGCCTTGCTCCAGCCCACCTCTTTGAACTGTCTTCATTTTAACTAGTAACTAGACAATCTTCTCTTCTTGCTTTAGTTTCAAGAGTTAAATGGCTTAACAAAGATGCTCGACTCTATGGCCTATCAAATACAATTTTTGAGAGGTCATAGGTTTGGACTGAACTCTTGTACTAAGCCTAACAGACCAAAGCAAAATGAAGTTACTCATGCTGACGTTCCACACCCAGAAATTAAATTGTTTATCTGACCTTCGGAGAAATCAGGGGGAATGAGGGAGATTAAACTAATAGCCAAATCCCCCAACAGGCCAGTTTTAGCCAGCATGATAAGAAAGGGCCCTTTGCTTTAACTTTTATAAGAAAGGCAACTTTGAAACAACCGATCTGCTTTCTGTTATGTTGCTGCCACCTTCTACACTTTTCTGTCCATAAAACCAAACTCCCCTGCTTGGCTTATCAGAACACTCATTCGGTTTTATCCAGCATAGCAAAAGCCAATTAAGAACTTTAAGCTAAGCTTGTTTTGCCTTATGAAAAGGCAAAAATGACGATCACAAATGTGATCCCTGGTCATCCCTGGTCTGAAAAGCAATGGTAACAATACCTGTTAGTTTAAGGGCAGAACAGTGTCTGCACCTCGACTGAAGGAGGTAAAGCTACTTCCCAAGAAACAGCCTGCGGCAAGGGTGGGGAGACTGACCTGCAGTCCCAAAAAGCCCCCAGAGTCCTGCTGCCTGGCAGAAGGAAGTCCACACAGGAGCCCCCTGCAGGAGCCCCCACGTTCACAGCATCCTGGGAAGTATCCCAGGCCTTCCAGGCAACTGTCTTCATTTCTGGAAAGCCTTCCCATGGCCACCTGCTGCTAACCTAACTTGCCATCAAAGCCATCAACAATACCTGCTGCTGATCTGCCTTGCACTCCTGCACCTTTTCAAGAAGTGGCCATGGGTGGCGCCTGTGGGTCAGCGAGCAGGGCGCTGGCCCCATATACCGAAGGTGGGGGGTTCAAACCCGGCCTCGGCCGAACTGCAAAACAAAAAAATAGCCGGGCGTTGTGGCGGGTGCCCGTGGTCCCAGCTACTCAGGAGGCTGAGGCAAGAGAATAGCCTAAGCCTGGGAGTTGGAGGTTGCTGTGAGCTGTGTGACGCCACGGCACTCTACCAAAAGCAATAAAATGCGACAGTCTCTACAAAAAAAAAAAAGGGGGGGGGCCAGAAGTCACAGCCAGGAGGAGGTTGGCTCAGTGAGCCAAGGGCTATGATCCACTTGTCTTTTACCAGACTCCCAGCCCCTCAGACTTACATAGAGGTACATTTTCAAAATATAAAAGGCAAAATTCAACATTTGCCATTCACTGAACAAATACACCTGTCAAGAACTAAATGCCATACCCCTTACCTGTGAGGCTTAGTTCCTCTTCCACGTATAAAATGGGAGTGATAACACACATGAAAAGATGCTGTGTGCTTATGGCATCCAGTCTAGCACTGTCTGATACAGAGGAGGGAGGGGGTGGTGTCGCTTCCCAGAGAAAAGGCCCGATTTGGCTCAATAAAAGGCCTGAAAATTCTCTGGGAATGAATCTGGATTAGGAATTCAGTCCTAAGGAGGGGAAATGGCATGATGTTTGCCAACTTGGTGACAGTAAAAAAAGCAACGACTATATAACAGAAGAGGTAAAAAGCCATCTCAAGCCATCTCTAAAAGAGAAAGGAAATCTCTTCTTTTGTCTTCTGTGAAATACCAAAGTCTTGTTTAGAGAAAGGAGCAAACATTGCTACTGTAGTTTGGGAGAAGCCTCCATATATCCCTTATAGGCCCTAAAAAAAAAAAGGCTTCTGGCACCAAGTGCCAGTAAATCAGGGTGCTCTCAAGATGGAATAGAAGGACAAGCAAATACCACTAACAACAGGCCAGGGCTGGTGGGTGCCATGGGCTGGGATTTGCTGAAGCTGCTACAAAGAAGCGCTGAGCATCACAACAGGTTAACAGTATTTCTGAAGGTAATGGTCCCAAAATCAGCTCTGGCTGTGATTTCACTGGGCTCCTTCTCCAACTCGAATACATGAAAGTCAATGAAATTACAGGAGATTCTATTTTCTTTCTTCACACTTCGTATTTTTCATTATGTTTTTATGACCAAAAAATGCCTCCAGATAAACTTCATACTAAAAAACAAAATAAAACAATACCAAAAAAGCCCAAAGGTCGAAGTGTTTTGGGACAACGCTTACAAAAATGCAGAAAGGTGGAATTAATAAAATAGTCAATCAGCAGATTCATGTAACCAGATAAAATGGTGGCAAATAAAAACCTATCAGTGAGTTCCTAAACCAGGTTTGTTAGTTCTCTTGCAGAATAAAAATGTTCATGTCAGCGATTTCACCTTGGAACGGTTGACACCATCTGTCGGACTTTGTAATATCCTTCCCTATGCTTTCCAATAATATGTCCTGACATCAGTGGAGTTTTAAAAAAATTAAAGTGAATGCAAATAAATTTGATAATTTGGGGAAAAGTTGATATTTTGAGGAACATGATTAATTGATGAAAAGGAATCCATTTAGCAGGTGTTATATATTCTGTTAAGGTGAATATATGGGAGAGATTAAAAAAGCAACCAGAGTGGGTAGCTTCTTGATGACAGAGTGCTACAAATTCTTGGTATGCTTGGTTTTGGTCGGTGCAGAACTGCAGAAGCCCCCTACTAGCTTGTGTAAGGAAAGCAGCCCCTGGGTAGGGGTGCTCCTGTTCGGCCCCCCACATTGGCATCCTGTTCATCGTGTTCCAAAGGCACACAGGACTCAGGGCAACTCTTCACACACATGCTATGCACAGGCAGGGGAGGCCTCAGGAGCTCTCCATGCTTGTTCAGGTACTGAGCTACAAATAAATATGCTTGACAACCCTTTGTGAAGGGTTCTCTCACCCACACCCCTCTGAGTTTTAGTTCCTGAGAATTGAGACTCAGAGTTGGAGCCAGAACAGGGCAAACCTACATCATTCTTTCTAAGGTGACCAAAGGCAAAGTTGAAGGGGTACGGGGCAGGAGAGGTGAGCTGTGCTCACTTCCCCGCCCCTATGCCCCACTCCATGACTCCAGTGTATAGATAAGGAGGCCCCGGGGGCTGAAGTGGCTTATCCAGGATGTCACAGAGCAAAACTTCCAACAGATCTGTATCCACAGCCCTGATATCTTGATGCCTGCACCCCCTCATTCCTTCCAGTTACCAGAGAAAAACTGTGGAAAAGGAGAGCCACTGGCAGTCTTGATAAAGTTCAGATTTGAGGACGATGTCATTTAAAATAATCCTTGGGAAAATATTCTACAAGGTCCAAGGGAAAGATCTTCTAAAAAACAGCATCATGCATTAGGAATGTGCGTTCTGTACTGGACAATGAGCAGTGACTTACATATTGTTTCAGCAGAATGAGAGTCAAGCTTTGCCTAAAGCAAAGGGTCCTAGTCCCATCCACCATTTTTGGTGATTCTGATAATTTTCTCTTCAATAGAAATAAAACAGGCAGCTATCTAAAAGTATATGGCATTACACTTTAATTAGCATATTCATATGGGGAGCTTCCTTGTAACAAAAGTGAAAAACAAAACTCCAGGTAATTTAGACTTTCTTTTGGCCTTTTACGTTAAATTAGATGTGTTAACCCTGCTTTTGCTGAGGAAGAAGAGGGTTCAAGTTAGAAGATAGCTGTTATAAAAATCAATGAGAATTTGTGACGCAATGGGGTTGAAGCAATGGTTATAATTTCAATGCATATTTAAATAATCTTCATTGATATGTTCTGAAATTAGAACAAAGCCCTGCAATTCTTGAAAAGCTCAAGCACTTTTACATCAAAACTGTATGCCTGGAGAAATCTTTTAAGTAAGAAGTCGCCTATATGAAAACATAGAACATGGGAATCTAATAGGAAAGAATCACAACAATTTCTACCTTGACCCATATTAGTCAAAAAAATACATGATTCTACTGATTGTGCCAGAAGCATATGGACTGGACCCAAGTCTCCTCTCCTAGCCCTCATTCCTGCCCAGTCCATTCACCTGTACTGAGTGCTCACTCCGAGTGCAGTGAGTGGCTCCGGGCACTGGGATACAGCAGTGGAGAAGTGGGATACAGGTAAGACCCTGGCCTTTGTGAGCTTAACGACTATAGGAAAGTGACAATGAGGTGACTTTAGATATTGGCAATGATAGCAAAGAACATTAATGCAAATTATGTGGCAGCTATTGGTAGAGGCTGGCAATTTCAGCTAGGGTAGACAGAGATCATTAGGAGGAAGAGGAGACAGCCACATGAAGGTCTGGGAAAGGATTCCAGAAGTACAAAGGACAAGAAAGACATTCCAGCGAGGCAGCCACCCAGACGCCAAGTGTCAGGAGATGACAGTCCAGCACCACATAGAGGCCTACTGACCACAGCCTTATACAGACCACGATACAGTGTCTGGATGCAATTACACATAAGCTGGGAGGCCACTGAAGGGCTTTATGCAGGGATGCTGATCAGAGCTGCTGCTTGTTTTGGAAAGTTCGTACTCACTTCACTGGGTAGCCACCTGAACTGCTGTGAACAGAGGAAACCTATTCTCCAAAGTGCCAAAAATTTGCAAATGTTACACATTCCAGACCCTTATTATTTTGGCACCTAAATCATTGAACTTTTTTTTGTCAAAGGTGAATGAATATGCTGTGCTATATTTCTCTCTCACATGGGGCCAAGTTGGGTTGGGAGACAGCACATGAGCATGGCTGTTGCTGTCAGAAGGCTTGCAACTCCCAGCAGCAGCCAGGGAGATGAACCCAGCCGCCTTCTGTGTCTGGAGGCCATACTGTTTGGCCAGAGAGGCAGCGGCCCTTTCTTCCTCTAAGAGTCTGAGAATGAGGGAAGGAAAAATTGTTAATAACATCCCTAGAGGGGGCTCGGCGCCTGTGGCTCAACAGGCTAAGGCGCCAGCCACGTACACCTGAGGTGGTGGGTTCAAATCTAGCCCGGGCCCACCAAACAACAATGACGGCTACAACCAAAAAATGGCCAGGCGTTGTGGCGGGCGCCTGTAGTCCCAGTTACTTGGGAGGCAGAGGCAGGAGACTCGCTTGAGCCCAGGAGTTGGAGGTTGCTGTGAGCTGTGGATGCCACAGCACTCTATCCAGGGTGACAGCTTGAGGCTCTGTTTCAAAAAAAACAAACAAACAAACAAACAAACAT
>CAUYON010055252.1:0-40000 GCA_963573935.1 Arctocebus calabarensis
TTGAATGGAGTTAAATTGAAATCATTTCCACTTAGATCAGGAACCAGGCAAGGTTGCCCATTGTCTCCATTGCTCTTCAACATTGTAATGGAAGTTTTAGCCATTGCAATTAGGGAAGAAAAGGCGATCAAGGGTATCCACATAGGATCAGAGGATCAGAGGAATCAGAGGAATTAAACTTTCACTCTTTGCAGATGATATGATTGTATATTTGGAAAACACCAGGGACTGTACTACAAAACTTTTAGAAGTGATCAAGGAATACAGCAGCGTCTCAGGCTACAAAATCAACACCCATAAATCTGTAGCCTTTATATATACCAATAATATTCAAGCTGAAAAAAGAGTCAAGGACTCTATCCCTTTCACAGTAGTACCAAAGAAGATAAAATATTTGGGAGTTTATCTAACAAAGGATGTGAAAGATCTTTATAAAGAGAACTATGAAACTCTAAGAAAAGAAATAGTTGAACATGTCAACAAATGGAAAAACATACCATCCTCATGGATGGGAAGAATCAACATTTTTAAAATGTCCATACTACCCAAAGCAATATACAATTTCAATGCAATGCCTATTAAAGCTCCATTGTTATATTTTAAAGACCTCGAAAAAATAATACTTCGTTTTATATGGAATCAGAAAAAAACTCGACTAGCCAAGACATTACTCAGAAATAAAAACAGAGCAGGAGGAATCATGCTACCAGACCTGAGACTGTATTATAAATCGATAGTGATCAAAACAGCATGGTACTGGCACAAGAACAGAGAGATAGATATATGGAACAGAATAAAGAACCAAGAGATGAACCCAGCTACTTACTGCTATTTGATCTTTGACAAACCAATTAAAAACATTCAGTGGGGAAAAGACTCCCTATTTAACAAATGGTGCTGGGTGAACTCGCTGGCGACCTGCAGAAGACTGAAACTGGACCAACACCTTTCACCATTAACTAAGGTAGACTCTCACTGGATCAAAGATTTAAACTTAAGACATGAAACTATAAAAATACTAGAAGAAAGTGCAAGGAAAACTCTCGAAGGAATCGGCCTGGGTGAATTTTTTATGAGGAGGACTCCCCAGGCAATTGAAGCAGTATCAAAAATACACTACTGGGACCTGATCAAACTAAAAAGCTTCTGCATTGCTAAGAACACGGTAAGTGTAGCAGGCAGACAGCCCTCAGAATGGGAGAAAATATTTGCAGGTTATGCCTCATCAAAGGTTTAATAACCAGAATACACAGAGAACTCACACATATTAGCAACAAAAGGACAAGTGATCCCATCTCAGGGTGGGCAAAGGACTTGAAGAGAAACTTCTCTAAAGGAAGACAGGCACATGGCCTACAGACACATGAAAAAATGCTCACCATCCTCAGATGATCAGAGAAATGCAAATCAAAACTGCTTTGAGATATCATCTAACTCCAGTAAGATTAGCCCACATAACAAAATCCCAAAACCAGAGATGCTGGTGTGGATGTGGAGAAAAGGGAACAATTCTACATTGCTGGTGGGAATGCAAACTAATACATTCCTTTTAGAAGGATGTTTGGAGAATACTTAGAGATGTAAAAATAGATCTGCCATTCAATCCTATAATTCCTTTATTAGGTATATATCCAGAAAACCAAAAATCACATCATAATAAAGCTATATGTACCAGAATGTTTATTGCAGCCCAATTCATAATTGCGAAGTCGTGGAGGAAGCCCAAATGCCCATTGACCCACGAATGGATTAATAAATTGTGGTACATGTATACCATGGAATATTATGCAACCTTTAAGAAAGATGGAGACTTTACCTCTTTCATGTTTACGTGGATGGAGCTGGAACATATTCTTCTTAGCAAAGTATCTCAAGAATGGAAGAAAATGTATCCAATGTACTCAGCCCTAGTATTTAGCTAATTTATAGCTTTAATATGAAGGATAAAACCCAATTATAGCACAAGAATACAGGGAAAAGGGCACAGGAGGGGAAAGGAGGGGGGTGGATTGGTGGAAGGAGGGCAATTGGTGGGATCACACCCACGGTGCATCTTAGAAGGGTACTGTTGAAACTTACTAAATGTAGAATACCAATGTCTTCATATAGTGATTAAGAAAATGCCACAAAGGCTATGTTTAATGGTTCGGTGAATATATTTCAGATTGTATATGAAGTCAGCACATTGTGCCCATGATTGCACTAGTGCACACAATTATGATTTAATAAAATTAAAAAAAAAATGATTTCTTTTGTTTCCAGTCTTCCCTATTCAATATATCCTATACATTATTGCAAAAATAAAGGCTCCAGTATCTAGTCCAGTGAACATTAAGTTACCTAATGACATAGGGAAGACCACTCAAATAGTCTAAGCTGCCTGGGAGCATGGTGAGTGCCCTCACTGGTGGTCTCAGGCAGGGGTCTGGCAGCTCTTCCCCATGGGCTGTTGAGAAGCAGCTTGGAGGACCAATGAAGAGGGGAGGCTTTGGGGCCAGGTGCTTGTGTTGAAATTCTGAATTTTCCATCTACTGGCTTTTATATGACTTTTATAAGTTCTTCTCACTTACTGTTTTCTTTGTTCCTTCTTCCATAAAATGGGGACAATAATGGTACAATCTTCATAGTATTCTGAGAGCAATGACCAAGGTGATGCATCTCACAGGCTCAGCAGTGTGCCTGATGCACGTGAGCATCAGCAGTGTCAGCAGTGGCGCTGCACGGGGGATTCAGGAATGTATGGGTAGCTGTATGCTTTGATTCTCAAGGGAGGTTCCTTTTAAAGTAAGATCTTGTGTTCATATTTATAAGTGATCAAATAGCCTTTTCATTGGGTCACTTTTCTTTTCAATGAGTCCTAGTCAAAACTTACCACACAGATCTCAGATGCTTCACCCAGGCAGTCCAGCTCCTCCCTGATCTGGCCCATCCTTTGCTTCAGTGAGAAAGACAGGGCCCCTTCCTGCCTCCCACACTCACGTGCTCCCTCCCACAGTGCTCTTGGGATGAGTCTTAGGTCGGTTTTCATGCAGGGCATGTAAGTCATCCCTCCTCTTCAAAGTAAGAAATCAGACTGCTTGCCATATTGATGCTGCAACGGAGAGGATCACAACACTATCTTTCTTCTTCCTTCTCACTTGTTCACTGTATAAATCACGACCAGTTTCCTAAGGGCAGGTGTCACATCTACCCGTCACGTTCTCAGTAAGTACCTAGTAAAGTGCCCCAAACAAAAGCTTGGCCTGAGTTCAAATCCTAGGCCCGCCGTTTACTCTGGTCCTTTACCACCTCTACTCTTGATGTAGGGTTATTTTGAGAAATAAATTACTCATAAATGTCTCCTCTTGTAAGTGGAACATATACGTGAAAAGTTATGATAACTATTAATGTATCATTAATGTTATTCGAATATTTGCAACAAGTCACAGCTCCAGCAGGCAAAGCTACGAGAGAACAGTTTTCCAAAGCTAGAATTTCCTGGAGTTCAATCAGTGAAATTTGCCCATAAGTGGAAGGGAAGCTGTTTGGGAGCACATCTCATTTAAAACGCTGTACAGAGTCAGAAAGAGCAATAGTTGCAGGAAATTGTATCTCTGTAAACTTGCTATCTGGCCAGTTTAGGAAATTTTTAGGCTAACTAAATAAATAAAAAGCAAACAAAAAATCCCTGGGTAATATTCATCAACAACTCTGATAATCAAGGTCTATTATACGTCTATATACATCAAAGCAACTTGTTCCCAATGAAGCAATATTTCTGTGGTGTTAATTTTGGGATTGGATTTCTCTGGTAGCAGCAGTGGCACGTGGTACAATGCCATCCTCCTTACCCCATGGAGTCCCAACTGTCCTCACCACACGCCTGTAGCGTGTCAGTGGTCTGCCCTCTCACGCGATGGTCAGATCCTGGGAGGCTGGGAGCTGTGTATGTTTCCTCAGTGTTTACTGTTTGACGTGTGGTAGACACATCTGTGTTTCGTCATCTACACAATCCCTATTATCTGGGTCTTAAATGTAAATTCACTCTAGTTAACAACAATTGGAGAGAAGACACAAGTTCTTCATTCTTCTCAAGCTCATTTTGTTAACTAGTAGACACCGGGCAATGTTTGCCATGGGTCCTAAAAAACCACGGTTGTGTTTCACAAGTGGATGCCTCCAGGGGGATGTGTCTACCTCAGGATGGAGACCATTGTTCTTCTCGTCCCTTTTCCATCTCACACTTGCTTTGGAAGATGGGCCCTGAAAGGAAGAGCATGGAGAAACCGTACAGATTCTAGGTCTGCAGTGGCGGACGTGGAGTGGCTGTGCTCCTGGCTGGGGACACTAGTGTGAACCTAGGGACTCTGGGTTAAATTCTGTCTATAATTTGTTCAGATGCCGGTGACTCTTCACTGTGGTATGAGTTTCAGGATAGGGATGAAATCAAAAGAAAAGAAAGATTTTAGGTCTATGTATGACACTATATATTTTTTTAAAAGATATTTTAACTAAGAGAAATATAGTAGAACTTCTGTACATTGACCGTCCAAAGAAGGGATTGTAACAAACTGGCAACATACAGAGGTGGTTGACATAAGGAGCTAGGCCTACTATGTTGACACATACATGTGGTCCACATCTGGTCTATGCAAATTAGGTCAACTTAAGGAGGTAGTCAGTATAGGGAGGTGGTCAATTATGGAGGCCCTACTGTATGTGTATATGGGAATAACTAGATTTCTCTTTGGACTTCAGAATCATCTTAGACAGAATTCCACTGGTTTGATTCCTAGCAGGCTCCTATCTCCTTTCCCCATCTAGTTCCTAGGCTTCCCACCTGCTCCAATCCTAACACTGAACCCTTTAGTCTAATCGTGGTTGCTAAACTAAACAGTGTGGCTTGTGGCAAGCCACTTAGAAATTCCATCCTTTTTTCCCCCAGTTGTAAAACCAGGATATCACACTGATCTGCCTCAGAGGGGTATGGTGTGAATTAACTCCTGTAATTAGCAATTTCTGCGTTCTGCCTACACCAAGTAGGATATGAATGCCAACCATTATCACAATCACAGTGGCCTGAGTAAGCTTTGCTGCTAAAGCTATACTTGGGAATAACTGCTTGGCAAAGAGCTGACTACTGGAAGCTGCAAACTTTACACAGAAGCAATATTTCCAGGATTTTCCCCAAGCAATCATGAGTAAATTGCTCACTAGGGGTGGCAATGGTTTCCAGCCAGTTCTGCCTCTTCTGATCTGTGCACCCTGCAAAGCTCAGTCGATGCCAGGTAACCGATCCTTCATACGTCTGCTGTTTAGGGCAGATGAAGAATTCAGAGTGGTATAATTTGGACAGGGATGACATTTCTGTGCAATGGTATGTATTAAAAGGAAATAACTTGTACTACATTGTTCAAGTCAAGAGCTATATAAATAGAATCTATGATTTTTTAATTATCTAATGACAAAGACAGCTACTTTTTTTTTTTTTGAAATGATGAAGAACAAGTCATCATTAACAACTCATCATGGGTTTCATTTTAGAAACTCTAAAAGTGTTCCCCTCATCACTATAGAAAGCTATCTTAAACAAAACTGAAAAATAATGGATTTAAAAAAATTGATGTTATAAGCCTTCAATGGAAGGCTTTTGGGGGAAAATGCTGCATATAACCTGAGTGAACGTATTGTGTATTCTGATAAGAGGTGTGTGCCTCTATTATTGAACAACATATTTACTATCCTGTAAGTACTATTATATCAGTTTATATAAAAGCTGTACTTTTTTGAGTTACAACCTCTGATATACATTTTGAAAGGGAAAGTTAGTTTCGGAATGGCATGCAGAACAATGCTGAGATACACCTTTTCTGGGAATAAAGTGAGACCGCCCTTCTGTAGCTAGGTGAGTCACCAATGCTGATTTTCATGAGTCAGGTGTTAGGTCCCAAAGGATGCCTGGGCCTGCAGCTATGCATTATGGGAACTTGGCCCGGCATGGCCAGGTAGAGCTCAGGTACTAGGCCAGGGAAAGGATTTTTACCTTACTTAGTTCCCTTAGGCAAGATTTTAGAAGTAAAAAGCTGCTTTGCAAATGTTCTCATCATACACAGACCAGCACGCCAAAGCGTGAGCATACACAAATTAAGGTGATAAGTGTGCCCGGTCTTGCATACCAGAAGAGAGCAGTGGAAAGTATTTTTCCCTTCTGTGGAAGCACCAGGTGATCTTGCTTAGCTTAGCTAGGGATAAAGGTGACATTTAAAATAATAGCCTACTTCCCTCATGAAAAAGTCATTCTAAGTTTGGCAAGGCAGATCTCATAAAAGAACTGGCTTGCTTTTGGAGTGTTTGTATCATATTCACTCAGGATTGGCAAGAAGATGGAAGATAATTTCTATTTCATTTCAAAATGACAATAACATAGTTAAGGAAAATAAATAATTCTGGATGTAAAATTTTTGGATAAGGGCTTAGTTTATACCTAAATTATGATCTCTTTTGCTTATAAAAAGATTAGTTTGTGTGAGGCTGCTTTCTGACTATGAGATCTGACATGTACATGGGTATCTGTGTATTAACAGGAGTTAATACTGGCTGATTTGGAGGGAATTGTGAACTTGGCCCGATCATTGCTATAGCTGCAGCAGAGACACATTTCAATTCAATCCATCAGAGATCACGGTGGTATGTTATCTGATGGATTTTTCTTAGTGTGTATTATATGGCTAGGATAAGGAATTAAATGTGTGTTTACAGTTTGATAAACATTCAACATAAATCATACATTTTAATTTCATTTATTAGTTGGGGACCATGGAAAGCAGAATTTCACTGCATACAGACTGCCATTCCGATTGAAGGATTAGCAGTTTCCTGAAAAGGTATACTCATTGTAAGAATGAGATCCATTTCTATCTTACTTTAGTCACGAAGTAGTTTTATGTTCAGAGTTTTAGAAAGATGAAAGGAGAGTGTAGCTCATCGGAGTGAGTGTACAGTTTGTTGTTTACAACTTCCAGGGGATCCAACACAGTCACCAAGTATAAAACGAGTGCTGATGAAGTTCTTGGCATTTGAGAACTCGTCTGAATGCTGTACTCGTCATTGTAAGGTCTTTAGCTCCATTTGTGTCTACAGGAACTTGCCCCAATATTTTTGCATTAGCATGCTGAGCAGTCTCATGATATTATCTTACCATAGAATGACTCCCCAAATCTCACAGAGATTAATGGTGATAACATAATTCCAGAAAGTTGCCACTCTATACGTAGAAATATATTGGCAATAAAAACCAGTCACTTGTATGCCTTTCCCCAGTAGGGGATCTCTCACTTTTCTCTGATTTTTAAAGGCTTCAGATCAATAACTAGAGTGACATTATTAACAGCTCCCTCAACACCTTGGCCAGCGCTAATATTAAATCCATTACACCTTCTGTTTGACATTTGCAGTACAGCAGAAAGTGCTGTAGATACAGTCACGTTGTCTGGGGACTGGGGTTGGATGTGGGGTTGGTAAGATGGTTTCCCTTGCCTAACTTCTAAATTCAGTTTATTGATAGGAAACTTGAACCAATACCCAAAGACAACAACAACAACAAAATGAAACAATCCTAGTTCTCCCAACTTTATACCAGATGGTGAATAATTTACCCATAGAAGTACAAGTGTATCTCAAATCCAAGCAGTTTTGAAACTAAATACTGATCTGATCCTCAGATAAATTTTTACGTTCTTTATTATTATTCCTAAACACGTGTTCCTCTAATTCTACCATTTATTGCTAAAGTCATCTAATGAAGTCAGAGGAACTGGGTTCCTATTCCTGTAGAATTAGGAGCTGCTTAAATTTCCTATAGCATAAAAGCACAGGGAGACGATGAAGATTATTTCCATTCTACTGTTCCAATGTTTCTTTCCTTTAAAATATTCAGGACACAGAGTAGCTATACTAGCATAAAGATCACACCACCAAAATCATTATCTTAACCCCCCCAGAACAGGCTAGATTCTGCCTGCAATGAAACATGATAACCTGTATTTTAGATAACCAATGGATTACCATGCAGCTACAGTTCTTCTTCACCCAAAATGCTGCCTCGTATATTTTGGTAAATTGTCTGGATCTGGTGCAGTATTGATTTCTCCCTCCCCGAGCTCATACCCATTCAATAAGCTGCAGTAGATCCCTGTCCTGGCTGAATTCCCTCAAAGCAGGGCCTGGGTTTGTTCCTCCTCGTCCTCAGCAGAAGCTGATTATTAGCTAGTAGGAAACAAACCACTAGAGACAGAAAGGGAATTTTATCTCAAAGAGAGAAATATGACAGAGAAAGACACCTGTGAGTTTAAATGAAAAAGCAGGAAAAAAAAAAAAAGAGAAAAAGCAGGTTACCAGAAGTATGCATGTTATACTCTTATTTTAGTGAAAAATTGCCAAAAATCCTCCCAAACATAAGAAGAGAAACACAATCTGTAAGGGTATGCAGAGTATGTATATGGGCAGTGGTTATTTCTAGGTAGTAGGATGTTAGTTGGTTTTTACTCCTTGTTTTTTACATTCTCTGAATTTTTCATAAGGAGCACGAATTAATTTTATAATCGGGAAAAAAACCTTTATTAAGAAGAGAGAAGGAGTAAAACCACAGTAATTGTATGATCTGTCTGAAGAAATATTATTCTTTGCTTTCGAAATAGGGAGACTTTTCAAGTTCCTCGAGGATTTCTTGAAAGAGCTGTTTTTCTGTTTACTGAGCATTTAAAAGGTGATGAAATTTATGAAAAAGATGAGGCTAGCACTCATACTCTCCAGATTTCAGAATCATTAAGAATAATGAAAAGGGCTCAGTGCCTGTAGCTCAAGTGGCTAAGGTGCCTGCCACATACACCACAGCTGGCAGGTTTGAATCCAGCCTGAGCCTGCCAAACAGCAATGACAACTGCAACCAAAAAATAGCCACAGTGGGTGCCTGTAGTCCCAGCTGCTTGGGAGGCTGAGGCAAGAGAACTGCTTAAGCCCAGGAGTTGGAGGTTGCTGTGAGCTGTGATGTCACAGCACTCTATCCAGGGTGACAGCTTGAGGCTCTGTCTCAAAAAAAAAAAAAAATGGATAATGAAAAGATAGACTTGGCACCTGTAGCCCAGTGGTTAGGGTGCCGGCCATATACACCATGGCTGGTGTGTTTTAACCTGGCCCAGGCCTGTCAAACAACAATGACAACTACAACAATAACCACAAAAATAGCCAGCTGTTGAGGCGGGCGCCTGTCGTCCCAGCTACTTGGGAGGCTGAGCAAGAGATTCGCTTAAGTCCAAGAGTTTGAGGTTGCTGTGAGCTGTGACATCATGGCACTCTACCGAGGGTGAGATGGTGAGATTCTGTCTCAAACAAACAAACAAACACACAAACAAAAGGATAACGAAAAGACACAAGATCTATAAAAAGAAATTGACCCATCTCCGTGGCAAGCCCAGAGGCTCTCTGCTGCCCATGGTGCAGGAACCTGCAAGGACAGCAAAATGTAGTCTTTTCCACAAAGTTCAACTCAAACTCTAAATGGGCACCCTACAACATTAGAAGTTTTTAAGCAAGGTCGCCTATTTACTTTTCTGGTGCCTGAATTTAGATTTCTTCAAGAGAAATAAGATATTTACGACGCTATTCATCAGTGTGCGTCCACTTAAAATATTTATTTGGGTTTGCTGTCCTATCAACTGATCTTCTTTCCTGCCCCTTTGGTCTGGAGACTGAGTTAAGACAAGACAATCTCAGGCTGCAGTTCAAAGAAATAGAATTCCTATTACGGCACAGGATGGCCGGCTCTTAGGCTGCTTCAGTCACTTATTTCCTTTTATTATAATGCCAAATGTTATTTAGATTTCAGTCACTTAGTAATGCTACGCTGAACACATCAGGGCTTCTGAAAAATTCCTTACCTACTAGTCCTTTCATTTTCATAATAACCATATATCAATATCCCCTTCCCAACTAAATTAAACCACTATTTAAAAAAGAATCTGTGTTTTATCAGAGTTTAAGAGATTACGATGCAACGAACAACAGTCTTCAAAAACGTTCCTTCATGTTATTACGAATTAAGAAATCTTGTTAAAATTCTTCCGGCTTTTAAGAAACATAAGCAGCTTTGGGATGTAGTGCCTGACATGAACTTTGTAAGTCATTCCCTTGGAGCGATCATCTGCATTAGTGAAGATATTTCGTTCAAGGTAGCGCCCTGTGCTGCTTTTCAGTATTTGGGCTGTCTGTCTAATTGCTTTTTTAAGCCAGAGATTGAAAATACACTACAGACTTTTAGGGCTAAGGTAGCTTAATGTTCTTTAGTGGCCAGAGCCACACTCACCATCAAGGAATAGAGCCTCTTCTGATGTGAGTGTCGCTAATGAGCCCGAGTCGTTGAGTGGCGTGGAAAGCAGAGTTTTTGATGCCACTTCTTAGGATGCTAAAGGAAGGCTGTGTAGGCAGAGCCACCAAACCCAAGTCACCACAGTTCCTTGCAGTCTGACTTCAATGTTCACTGACAGAGTAACTTAAAGGAGAGAAGAATGGTAACAGAGGAAGGAGGTACCCATTTTTCTATTACCCAGAATGAACAACAGGGGAGAACTGATTCTAATAATGTACCTGGAGTTGCTTTATTCATGATAGTTTTCATAGAAGCCACGGGACTTATCAAGAGTTCTTATAGCAGAATATGCACTTGGCGCTAGCCTGGGGCACCCCGGTGGTTTATAGGCTGTGGAGTTTTTCTCCCCAAGCCTCACCCTCAGTGTGCCTCTGGGGAGACATCAAGCTCACTGTGAATCGACAGGGTCACTTGTCTTGCAAGAGGACCTAATTCACCCTTCGGCTGCATCAGCAGAAGCACAGTAGCCTATACTGCCTTGTGCTAGTCAGTTTACCTCTAGTGGGCTACGCTCAGTTCTCGGAGCCGTAGTTTTAGAGGACCACCGACAAACAGAAGCACAGCCAGGGCAGGATGATTAGGGTGGTCAGGTTGTTAGGAACACTCACTGAATAAGAGTTGTGGAATTAGTACTGTGTGGCTTGGAAAGGAGGAGGAAGGTAAGAGGAAGGGAGGATGTCCTCCTTCTTCCCTAGAGTGTGGTCCCAGAGACAGACCTTGGGTCAGTGCAGAGGAGATACAGCAAAGTAGATTGTGGCTCTGTGTCTGGAGTGACTTTTAGAACTGCTCAATGATAGAGTTGGCAGCCTTACACATTATCATCAGGGTAGGTTCTCGCAGGGACTAGACAGGTTACCTGCTGGATTTGCTGCAGAGAACTGGCTGCATCTGTTGGAGGCTGAGTTAAAGGACTGTGAACTTCCTTCTGAAGGGGAGAGTTTGTGATTCTTTCCAAGGCCTGCCTTCATACAGAGTCCTATAAACTTGAATTCTCTTACATTGCGTGTTTGAGTCATGAGGAATCAAGATTCCCCAATCCAACCTCAGGATGAAAGAGTAGAAAATATTTTCCTGTGCTGCTTCTCAAAGATGCTCAGATACGAACATCCTATTGACTAAAAAACAATTCCAGTTATCTCACTGATATATCTATTCAGTAGAGTCAATGAGCTATGATGTAAGGATATATGGCTTCCATCCTGAACAAAATTACTTTCATTTTTAAAGGGTAAACAAGAGGTATAGATAGTCCCTTTCCTCATGTGCGAGGCTCATTGGAGAAGGATGATGACAAATGCTCCAGAATAATGAATGCCCTAGAAGCTACAGGTAACTTCTGAGAGGAAACATGGATTGGTTCAAGATGGAATTAAAATATTTACAAAAGAGGCAAATCTGTTTTTCCTTTCTGTGCGAGCAAACATATTGTGATTATTTCCACGCAGGCCAAATAATTTTCTTGAAAGTATGTTGAATTATTTTAATATTAATCATAAGAGAGGGTTTTCTCTTTTTCTTTCCCAGAAGATGCTTTTGTGTTGCGAATGTGTTTTAAAACAACAGATCAAGGCAAGTACAAGCATCTTTGAAGAGTGCAAAAATAATTTCCCAAGTAAGCAAATAAAACTTTGCACTTCAAATCAGGCCTTGATTCATTAAAAATCTTAAACTTCTCATGAGAAAAATTAACATTTAAACCACTGCTGCTTGGCCAAGCACTCCACCACACAAGAATATGAAATATCTCCTCTAAAAAAGTACAAAAAGGACAAAACCACAAATGTGGAACTTCAATTAATTTAAAGCCCCAATCAGCAAAGAATAAATCCTTCGCAGATCTAATTACCAGCGCTCTCGGAAGACCTAGGCCGACCAGCCAATCTTCCCCGTGTTTGAACAGCTTGATGAACTAGGGGACTGATGGATATCAAGTCATTTTGTTTAATTTATAAATGGATTTTCCCCTAATACTTAAATTATCATCAGTACAACACAATGAAAATGGGAACATTCTGAATGCAAAGTCTATCAGAGTCCTGGAAGGAATCCCAATGAGGAATGTCACCTCTGTTCATTCCTCTATACAATTGATCTAATTAAATACTGAGGGTAGAAAGGCAGTTTAAAATGTAGCCATTTCTGTTTTCTTTTTAGCCTTAATTTATCTGTTCACATCTTTCAAGTACCTTCTGATGCTTAAAAAAAAAGAAAGAAAGAAAGAACCCAAGATTTCTGCAAGGCCCTAATACTTTTAATTCTACACAAGCTAATATTTAAAATGCCTCTGCTATAGACTTTGCTGAATAATAAATAAATGCATTACACTGAGCCCTGGTAACAATAAAATGAAGAGGGTACTCCAAATCAGGAGCTTTTTCCGTCCAGTAGTTTGAGAGCGAACTGAAAGGAATTAGTACTTTCTGTATGTATTGTTCAATTGAAATTAGATCTCTGGATTATACTTATTAAAATGTCTCCTTATTTTCACATCTCTCCCTTATTTAATTACTGCATGGGGCTGAAAGCTGCATGGAATTGTTAAATACCCTTAGATCTATTTATAGTCTCTTCACACTTGAACTTGAGCACGCTCATTTGGCAAAGGTCCTTGTGACCCACCCACACAGTGGGTTTGCAATTCCCACCTGGCTCAGGGGTCTCCGACTGAGAGGAGGAGGATGCGGAGCTGGCTCCGTCCTCGGCGGTGCCCTGTGAGAGGAGACCCCGCCCCGGCGGGAGCTTCATGCCCAGCTGTTCCGCCATCTCCACGTGGTCTCCCGGGTGCACATAGTCGAAGACGCTGCTGCCTGTCAGCTCCACCTGGACGGGGAAGAGAAAGAGAGGGGGAGAGAGGAGTCATGGGTGTTTCCAGTTTCACATTCAGCACCACAGTCATTCGGAGTCTCAGCAGATAAGGAAATACATTCAGGCCCCAGAAACAACCCTGGTTCTAAGTCCTTCATCTTCAAATGCTTAAGGATACTTGAAGTTGAAAGAGAAAGATCTATTTCGTGTGTTATTTATTTAGCAATTGTTTAGCCCAGTTTTTTTTCTCTCATACATTATTGTTCGCAGAAAGTCAGTGAAATGGGGACAGCGGCTGCCTTGTGTTCAGCTGTTTTATCTGTGCGTCATCAAGCACTTGCATGTTTTGTGTCAACCCGATGATTGACTGAATCCTGCAATTCTTTCTGAGAAGTTTGGGCTTTGTATAGAAACAGAGATGGCAGGCTCTTATTCCTTACAGTATATCGATTTCCAAGATGTGTGTTTACATCATCTTATTTCTACGTATATTTAAATGAAAGAAGGGCTGCTTACGAATATATGCAAAGGCATACTGTTTTCATTAAATATTACTCATTAGCTCTGTAATCGTATGGAGAATTTTCCATGCAAAAGAGGTCAGCTGGGGTCTGAAGCAGCCATTTTTTTTTTCTGCTGATATCAGCTTGTTTTGTCTTCAATCTAATAAGATACATGGTACAAACCTCCTTGAGGGCTTTAAAAAATGTTTTATTTTGTGTACTCTTTGAATTAGCTGACGCCAAAGGTAGAAAAAGAACATCAAATGTCAGAAGCATTGCAGCCTGAAGTGGGGACACTCTGTCTCAGTGCTGGGGTCATAATCCCCATGTCTGGGTTTCGAGCCATCTAAGGGGCAGAAGTTGCTACGGAATGGCCTCTGTACTCATCTGATGCTCTAACTTTTATCTCCTTTCGAGAACAGTGGTAATGCTTCTAACAGACAACAGGGACAGATGTGTCACTCACAAGACAAGTAAAAGCTCTTTCTCAGGTCACTAATGGCTTTGCTGGTTCCCTGGTCTCAGGCCAGCTATGATGTACCATGGAAGCTGCCAGGACTTCATCTTGTTCCAGAGGTTACCTAGAATACCTTCTTACCTCATTTCCCTTTCCTATGTAATTTCCAGCATCCCTCTAAATTCCACCTGAGTGCCTGCACTTTTTCCTGCCAAGAAGGAAGACTGGCAGTAGGCAAACTGTCACAGACAGCATAACACTCAGAGCATTATTATTCCCAGAACTCTAAGTCCTGGTAAAATGATCACCTCTACTCACAGATACCATTTGATTAAAATCTTAACAGGTTACGGATCTTCAACATCTATCAATTAACAGGGGTACAGCTGGAAAAATAGGAGGCTAAATTCGATTTGGTTAATAGCTGTTCCTGAAAATGGCTCGCATAACTTTCACTGAAAATGAGGTACGTTCTCCTGCTAGTAAATTGCACTGTCCTGCTGTATTACCCTGCTCTTGACTATATTGTTTCACAACCCGTTTCCTCTACTTGGTATCGTTACAGAGTGTAAATCAGGATTCACCGTGATCAGCTCCTACCCTCTGGGAGGGGGGGATTACATGGAAATAATCCCTTTAATGTGCGCCTTGCCTCTAAGCACTTCACAGTAATAAACGGGTAAACTGACTTTGAGCAATTAAGAAATTAAATGAAACTAATAAAATGTGCGTTTTAACATTTCTTGATGGTTATTTTGTTTGGAGATTAGCAAATATGAAGAAGTCACTCTCGTTTTGCAGGGAGTCCAATTGTAGCACTTAATAAACATTTCTGTCACTTTTCTCAAACTCTTTTTTTTAATACTTCGATGTGCCTTTTGGGACAGACAGATTGTGCTAAGACGACTACACAAGTGGGAGATAGAATAGATTTCTGAAAGGTGCTGGTTATTGAATATTCATGTACACCCGTCTTACAGAGAGGAGGAATAGACCACCTTCTCCACAACCTGATTCCCACAAAATAACGCCCTGAATAGGGCACACAGCAAGACTGAGTCATGATGTGCTGTTATGGGGGAGCGAGGACTTTCATGCTCATGGGATTCCGCACCAAGACACTTTTCCTAACATGACCACGTGGAGAGGTGGCCACTGAGAATTTGACACAAGCGTAGCCTTGTAGTTAAGGACACATGGTGTACAGGGCAGCACCAACTACTTGGAGTCATAACCTGACTTTGACCTGAGAATTGTTTTCTCCTAGGCTGTGTGACCTTGTCATTTTTCTATTGTAAAAGTGGCAGCATTGCTGCTCTGCGGGACCCCGGGGGTGCCACTCGCATTGAACCTCATGTGACTGGCACCTGCTGGAATGCCATCCCTTGGGAATCATGCAAGACTGTGGCCCTGAGAGCTAGAATGAGAACAAGACCTGCTCTGCCTGTCTCTTGGCTGAGAATGCCTACTGCTGTGTGATGGCTAAGAAAGGAGGCTACCTGGCAATGTATATTCTTGGGTAACTTTGTGTCTTCACTTGGGGCAGCAGTTTAATCAGCACGGGATGATACACGCTCTGGGCCTTCACATCAACGATAGCAATATTAGCAGTGACCCACTATGTGTAGATACTTTCTGTACTTGGCTGTCATTAGGCCTCATAACAATCTTTTGAGTTGGTCTGATTACCCTCAGTTCAGAGAAGAAACTGAATAGTACAAACAGCCAGTTATGAGATGGAATTTGGTTCAAAGTGCCCTTGACTTGACCTACCACCTCCCAGTTAGTATTGTTTGCAGGGCACTCTGAGCTCCGTATCCTGCAGCCTCTCTTTGGTTCAGGAGGTAACACTGAGCACCCAGAAGGCAGGAAGGCAGGTAGTCTTGCAGTCAGCTGGGGGGGAGATGCTCTACCATTGGACCAAGAAGGTGCATGTGGAGTTGGAAGAGACTTTAAATACCATCCATTATTACCCCCTTACTTAACAGATGAAAACTCCATCGTTCTGAGAGGTTAAAATGGTTTTTCAAGTGTACCCAGATGTTTTGTGATGGAAGCAGGGCTGTGAGTCCAGTCGACTAACTTTTAGTCCACCATTTTTCTCCTGAAACTCTTGTCTGATTTTTTTTTTCTTTTAATCTCATAAAGACTTACTAGGTAGGATTGACTAGAACTCATGTTTTTTGTTACTAAATTCTGTGCCTCAAAATGGACTACAAAAACTAAGACTCGGAATTTTTTATTTGATGAACGGACATTACTTCTTGTTAACTTTAAGTAGGAAAAAGAAACATAGTTCTAGTCTAATGGTAATTAGGTGCTTTTAAATCCCTAGTTACCAACTCTTCCAAACATTTGCCCATTGACAACTAGGCCCATGGCCTTGTATTTAGTAGATCTATCCAAAATGTTTGTTGAATGAATAAAGGAAGGTTTTTTTTTACACCTGAAATTTTTTTTGGCTTTGTTTGTATTTAATCTAGACAAGTTTAAGCTAGTTCTTTTACATTATTAATGCCATTATTATTACAACAAATGAACTTTAGCACCGTAAGATAGTCATTCCCAATAATTCCTGGAATTTAAGTGAGGATAGGACTGTACTAATGTTAGGAAAGGGCAGTTTAAAAAAATTCTTTAACGAATACTGGCCATCTTTCATAAGCCATTTTGCTTCCAATCTATGGCAGACTGGGCTTAACTGGTTAACTCCCAACTTTCATATGCCTGCGACCTCCTCATCTGAATTGTAACATAGTTCCACAGAAATTATTTCTTAACTATTCCTTTAGAGCACCAGCGGTAGAAATTTTGAGAAATTTCATTTTACGTTAACTATTGATCCTACCCTATCCCCAATCCTGAATTATGATCTACCTCATGGAAGGTAAACCTCTGTTTTCCCCTAATTGAGCGCCCTGATTGGTGCAAAATGCATTCTGAGGCAGATGTGAGCACCTCTTCATTTTATAGTACACGTAATCACTTTATAAAGTGATTTATAAAAAATAGCCATGTTCTGATTTGTTAAGAACACACCGAAGGGTCTTTGAATTGTTTCTCTAGTAGAAGAAAGAGAAGGACTCATGACTATTTCTAAACTCACCCATGTGGCCCAACTAGGTGATAACTCTACAGGAAAAATGACTCTGACACTGCCACTTACAGAGCAGCTGAGAGTGTGTCACAGGCAGCAGATAGGCAATAAGTAATAAAAAATCAATCACATACAGAAACAGCATTTGGTTTCAACCCTTTTCTCCCTGCCTTTTCCCTGTCCGGTGCTACCACAGATTCTTCTGGGACAAACCACAGCTTCTGGTGCCATCAGGCATAACCTATAGTCAGGCTAAGCCACATAGACATCCTCAAATTTATTTCACGTTCCGATAGCTTGCATTTAATTTGCACGCTAGACACAGTTGATTTGGTACCTCTGAAGTTTCCTGGGAAAAAAAATGTAAATATATTATACAGTGGTTTGAGTTGACTTTTCCATGTCAGGTCACTGTACCCTGCTGGTAGATCGGATGGGGGACTAATTTGTCTTTTCATACATCAAGCAAGCATGTCAATAGCCTTTGCGTGGCCCCCTAGAGTGAGCAATACTTTTTAACTCCAGCAATGTACTAACAGTGCAAGTCATTGAATTCAGTGCTTCTTTGATTGAAGGGATTGGGTAGAAATGAGAAGCAGGCAGTGATGTTGTAAGTCATCTCCATATCGGAAGGATTTAAGTGCATACCTTTATAAAGGAAGATCATAGAACTTATTTTAAAGATCTTTCTTTTAAAATACTTCAGTCTTAAAAATCAACTTTGTTTTGTTCCTATCTTATAGAAGAGGGCATTCAAAACTCACCGTTTGTCACATGTCCTAATTAAACCTTTTCTATGACATTGTTTCTTTTCTCTTTTTTTTCCTCTTTTCTTTTTTTTTTTTTTTAATTTAAGGACATTGAGGTTCCTGAGAGGATGCGGAGCTTCTCGGTTAAGCCCTTTTTCAGGATTTGTTTGTAACCAGGCCCCACTCCCATAGGGGATGGTGGCATTATCTGAACAGAAGGTCATTCCTGAGAGTTCTGTGTTGGTGGTAAGTGGCTTGGAAACCTAATTCCCAGGTTAGGCTTTAAGATCCCCTACGAGACCCTGACATCCAGGTTGGAAAATCCTGACCCAGGAAAAAATAGAAATTCTATCTCACCACAGCAGGGGAGGATTTGTAGTTTTGGGAGGGTCACATTTGTGTTATTGAAGGATAATAAAGTGATAAGAGAATAAAATATAATAAGATATGATAGTTTGATTAGCATAGGTTTTCTTTGGATTTACTAGTATCTTAATACCATCTTCATAACTTCCTACATATTGCAGAACTCTATTAAATATTTATGAACCATTTTGACAGAAACTTGATGTTCTTTACTGCTCTGTCTCATTCTATGTATTTGCTGACTTATCTGAAGAAAAACGCATAAAAGCATGGGGTCTGTTACAGAAATACGTGTATAAATTAGTAGAACAACAAGAAAGAAAGGTTCTGTATCAGAATGATGAGGTAGAATGAAAAAATCCTTCCAGTGTCATCAAATAAGATGGCAAATCTACTCTCTTTTTATAGATCCATTAACAGACCCTTCCCCTTGAAGAATTTTAGCTCAAAGATACCACATCATGTGTTTATTTTATCTGTAGAAATAAACATTTTGATTCCTGTGAAAATCAGTGGAGTATGGTTTTTGTTTTGTTAATATATTTTTCTCTAGCCTCTAGAGTGTCTGACTTGAGAAGCACCACGCCAGCATCCACAGAGAGACTGCACAACTAGTTCTGAACTTTGATTTTGAATCGCCAGGAGATAATTCCAAAGGATATCCTCCTACTCAGAGAAGAGAAAGGAAAAATCACGCTGTCGGAGAAACAGGACAAAAAAGGAAAAAAGGAAAGAATTGTAGGTGTTGATTCAGACATGGGCACAGCTATTTGGAATGCTCTGTCTGCCTTTTTGACTATTGATCAGGCAATAATCAAATCTGATTGTTAAATATTCAGCATTGTTAAGACAGGTCATTGCAGAGACTCAAACATCCATTGAGCATTTTTAAATACTTATAGAAGCCTGGTGTGGTGGCTCACACCTGAAATCCTAGCACTCTGGGAGGCTGAGCCACATGGATTGCTTGAGGTCAGAAGTTCAAGAGCCTGAGCAAGAGTGAGACCCCCCCCATCTCTAATAAAAACAGATAAACTGGCCAGGCTTTGTGGTGCATGCCTATAGTTCCAGCTACTTGGGCAGCTGAAGCAGGAGGATTGTTTGAGCCCAGGAATTTGAGGTTGCTGTGAGCTATGATGCTACAGCACTCAACCCAGGGCACACAGAGAGACTCTGTCTCAAAAGAATAAATAAATGAATAAATACTTAAGAAATAATCTGTGTATAAAATAGATCCACAAACTCTTTGAGGTCTCTTCCATTATTTTTCTGTTTAAGGAATAAATTATATGCTATATTTCATTTTTTCTTGTAATCACTCCATAATATGGAAGCAGTGATTTTAGAGTAATTTTGATATGCCAGTGTCACTTTCCTTTCATTAAGAGACACCACTTAAAAGAAGAACCTAGAGAATGCCTTAATACTGAGAGGACATTACATCACAAGAATGAGCCCAGGGATTTGTGAAAATGACTAAATCCTGCTTTGTAAGGTTCCTACAGTTTTGAAGTTTTAACGTATCTGTAGGGCAGGAAAGGCCAAAACTTTTTAGTATTTGTAACAGTGATGGGAAAGAAAATGGATGCCATTGGAAGTTGCATCATAGCAAAACTTGAAATGATGTCAAGAAAGAAACATTAACAATCTTATAAGTTGCTGAAGTCAGTCTTCCTTTATAGAAGATCAAATGAAGAGTAAGATGTCATTTTCAAACCTTCTTCATTACCTTGTTGGTAAGCAGACCAATCAACATAAAATACTTGATATTGGCATAGTTAATCCATTATCCTCAAATTTTACATGGTTCAATATTTGTCATTTAAATCTGGATACACATTAAGATGCATGTTATGTGCAGCCAGACTTCAGTATCAATATATTTCAATTTTTGGTTAATTGTTATTATTCTCACAGTGAATTCTGTCCTCCTCCTTCTTTTGGAACAAGAAAAAGTGGAAAATGATTGTAAGTTAAGATTGAAATTGAAATCTTCCCTTGATTGTACATCCCTATTAAAGAAAGGTAACTGCATTAGGAAAACTGTCATAATTATGGGGATGACTTTTCCAGTTGCTTTTGAAAGCTTCACAGGATGATTTTATTTTATTCTAGTTACAGTAAAATACTGTGGTTTATATGACTAAAACCTGGGACACTCTTAATGCACACAAAAGATAACTCATAATAATAAACAATAAATAGTAATGCATATACATAATACAGTTAATCATTCTTGATTATTTTTTAAAGGGGCTTCTCTGTGATGGAGGATCAACCACAGCAGCCCACACCCAGAAGTTAAGTCAAAATGTTTAAGTGATACCATTGAAAGCCAAAAAAAAAAAAGTACAAAGCTAGGAAGGCTTAATAAAGGTGATTTGTCTCTACATCTCAAGAGGTCTTTATGGGTTAAGAGAAAACAAAACAAAAGGAGAATCTTGCTCTTGGCAGGTTGGAGCACTCTGCCAGTGCCAAAGCTGTTGTATGTGAAGCAACTGGCTCTCCTTCTCTGTGTCACAGGACCCTAACCCCTAACCCCTAACACTAACCCTAACCCTTAGGGTCCTGAGATATCTCCTCCAGGAGAACCACAGAGCATATTAAAATATTTTCAAAACAGAGTGGTTAGCCTACATCAAGAAATTGATGTGGGAGTTAATTCAATGTGGAGAACAAGGAGAAATAAAATTCTCCACGCCATGATCAACTACAGAGCCTTCGAGAATCTTCTCTGTTGATATATTTAAGCAAATCTTATGAACCTCCTGAATGCCACCTGGGTGCTCTACCCATAGTGTGTAATTTGCTTGGAGTGAATTACTATAAGGAAACAGCCTAATGCGTGGGTGTTTTGTTTGGGCTGTCGTAACTACTAACTGTGGTAGTGGCTGGAGTTACTTTCTATGAAACAAGTCAATGATCTGAGCACTGTCTGGGTGCTATTTTAAAGGAATAAGTTAAATTCACAACTGTTTAATAAGACTGAGGTACTCCTGTTACTAGAGGGACTGTAAATAGAACTGGCAAGTAGAGAAAAATGAGTCAAAAGAAATAAGTCGTTCCAGAGGTGAAAAGCAAAGCTGTGCTCATGATCCTTCAGATATTTCAGGAGGAACATGGTGGTAGGGAACATACCTGTTTGAGAACCTGACAAATTCTATGTCCTGTCTGATCACATGCAGATAATTTGGAATTATATTTCCGACTTTCAGACTCTCCTGCTATTTTTCCATGAATATTCTCTGGAGACAAGTATTGTGACTATATGTCTACTCTAAGTTATTTAATATAAAATAACACTAGGTTTTAAAGACTTAGCAGAAAAATAAAAAGAATGCAAGCCATCTTATAATTTGTATTGATTACATGTTGAAATAATATTTTTAGAAATGTGAGACTAAATAAAAATACACTATTAAAATTAATCTCACTTGGTGTGTTTTTTTTTTTTTTTTTACTCGTTAAAATGTGGCTCCTGGGAAAATTTAAAATTCCACATGTGGTTTGCCGTATGTTTCTAACGGACAGTGATGCTCTAGAATCAAGAATCCTTGGGGTGGAAGAACATGAAGTATTAGAATACTATGAAGATGACATGAAAGGGAAGAGGCTTAAGAGAATAAAATATAATATCAATACAGAAATCATATCTTTAGAATAAAGGACTGACTAGTAGATTGAATCCATGAGTCAATCAAATACGTATTGATCATCAGCTCTCTGCAAGACACTGTATTTGGGATCATGGGCATAAAAAGAAGCATTGAAACTCAACACCTGCCCCCAAGAGGTTTACAATTCACTTTGGAGAGGTAAGACAAATGCATACAAGGTCAGAAGATATGACAAAAATATATGAGAGTACAGTGTAGTATATTGTTAACTTGCAACATGAGCATCATAGGTTCCTGCCTCAAGTTCTTCCAGATCTCTTGAGGATTTCCTTAAAATGCAGAGTCAGGGGTTCCTAACAATTCTGGCTCAATAGGTCTAGGGCAAGGCCCAAGATTCTGCATGTTTAGGAAGCTCTTGGGTGATGCTGGTACTGCTAGTGCTTGGCCCCACTTTGAGTAGCATTGGTACCAACCTGTGCTGACGTAGTCTAGGACCAAAAGAACCTGGGACTGCAACTCTCATTCTGGGTCCTCACAGAAAAGAGGTTGAGAAAGATCAGGTGGCTTAGATCTAAAGCTGGGACAATCCGAGATGGAATGGGAGTCTAACTACACTTGGAACTTACAAGGCAGGGCTGATGTACTACACTGCTCTTGGGTTAAGCTGAAAATACTGGAAAGCATTAGCAGAGGCTCATGAAACACTAAGTGAATGATTTTGACCTTAGGGAGATGTATCTATGCTCGTGTTCAATAACCTTTTATCCCCCTCTTTTAATTGCTATATCATAATTGTATATGTTTTGGGGGCATATGTGATATTTTGATACATGTGTATAATATGTAATGACCAAATGAGAGTAAATGGGCATCTACCACCTGAAACATTTATTTTTTCTTTGTATGGAGAACATTACTTCTATTTGGGGTGAAATGTGCCATAAATTAATACCTATACTCTTCCTATTGTACTATTAAATACTAGTACTTACCCCCTTTTAAAATATTGAAGAACAGGCCCAAGTCATCATTTATAGGGAATATCATATCTTATTTTTCTTCTCAAGTTTGTACCTCGAAGAAAGGTGCAGACCAGACCTAGGCCTATGTCTAAGTAATTGCCACACCTTGAACCTTTGTCCTATATATTTAAGCTCTGGATCCAAGATTCTCATCTCATTTTTTTTTCTTATTTCTGACACATTCAAATAGAGTTAGCGGATGATCTTTGTTCCTCATGGGTGCATACAAAATCCACTCTGCATTTTGGAATTTTTAATCTAGCTTCTTTCTTCTCCAGAGAGACTTTTGTAGGTTGACTGTCTTTTTACCTGACCACGTGTCTAGGAACAATGGTGCTACCCAACTTCTCTTCCTGGGATGGGCAGAAAGAGCTCAAAATGAGGATGCACCTCCATGATACTCCTTTAATAAAGCAACCACCAGACCTCAAGATGCATGACCTGTAATCCTAACACCAAATACTTCCCGTATCTGCACACTTTCATGTCTTCTGGAGATGCTGGTGTGGCTCAGTAATAGAAAGACTTTTCAAAGTTTTGCTCCAGGTTGGGACTCAACAGCTCGCTACCATAAACACTACTTTCCTAAGAGAGGAAGTGGAAATTAGCCAGATGAATTACCTACACTGTGATGCTTTACTGATTTTAATTAAATGTACCAGTCTGTTTTGACAAGCTTTGCATGTAGTTATCAAAACCTTTATATTTTACCATACCCCTTCAGTCTTGCTTTGAAAACCAATAGAAGAGCACAAAACACATTGGTTGAGAAAGGTTGGGGGTGGGTGGGAAGAGAGGGGTGAAAACTTATCAAAAGTAAAATTGGATTAAGAGTCAATCAAAATCCAACTGTGAATTTATCATTTCAATGAATTTCAATGAATGGTTTAAAATCTGTTTGAAATCTATTTGAAAATGAATATGTAATAATATAGACATATCTCCTTTTCAAAGCCAGTATTGTCAGATGTATTCTGAGCATTATAATTCATGAACAGAGTAGATGACTATTTGAAAAGTATTAAAATGAGCTGACTTTTCAATACAAGTGTCTTCACAATAAGTTTTCCTATTCCGGGCAATTCAGAAATGTAGACAATTGTGGTAGAAAAATAATATGTATTGTAATATTCATTGTACAGTAGTAGTGTAGTAAGTGGCAATTCTGGACATTACAAGAGACACAAGGATTATTTTCTGTGATTGCACAGAGAATACTTGGATTTCTTGTGAAGCTTTTGCATTGGAAATGAGATTCATCAGTCTGAACAGGGCAGGGTTAGAGCCCTTAGCAACATGCTTATTTTGTAGAAGGTCACTCAATAATAACTTCCTCTGCCCTCCAAGCTTATTAAGACTGACTGGCATATATTAATGAAAACACCTGATTCTCCAACCATAAAACCCAGACAAAGACTTTATTTTAATATTAAGGAAGGAACCCTTAATTAGCAGGGTTTCAAAAATGTCAGCTTCTTCTATTAGCTGTTCTGGTCCATCAAAGCCATAATCCCTACTGTCAAATTTCATCACATGATAGACAGTTTTGCTGGCTGTCTTTTTTTTTTTTTTCTTTTACTGATCATACTGACTGGAGCTTTTTAATTTTTTTTTATTTTTCTATCACATTTAACAACTCACTGTGCATTTTCCTGTTATACTCTTGATTTTACTTTTTGCTTTCAAAGAGCCTTAACACATGTCAGCTAAAAAGTGTGGGGCAAACACTGCAGGAACACAAGAATTACATGCGAATACATATGCAATCTTAGATGTATAATTAAGGATTCTTGGAGGACCTGGGCTTGCTTGTATTGATTGTCTTTGAGAATATGTAAATGTGCCATCCCCCAAACACAGGCAAATGACATAGTCTCATAGATGATTTCAAGGAAAAGGGAGAGAATTCTGAAGAGGAACCCCAGGACCTTTTAAGATAAACAATCATTGCTATTAAGTGTCAATGTACCTGCCTGTTGCAGGGAATTCATTAGAGCATCAGTGGCTTGGTTTTGCCCTTCAGAAACAGGATAAAATGACTTCACCTAGCAAGACAGCAAATGCACAGTTCTTAAAGGACTGTATTTGTGTTTTTAATCTGATTAAAACATTTACTGTTGATTAAACCTTTTTGCAAACAGAAAATTTCATACTATCCATACCAAGAGGAACACAGAAACACAAAGCAATCAAAACAAGGATGACTCAAGGATTTGAGGGCCACGTTTTTGAAAACTCACATGCTACTCTTCCTTTATCCATAAAAGAACATGGGAGCCTCAGTCTCAGTATTTAGAAATGAGTTAGGAGAAATGAAAGCTGGACAAGGAACTGATGGAGATGACTTAGACCTGGAAGACTGAGTTGCTAGAGACTTTTTGGTCATATCCATTCTATATAACAAGGATCAGGCACTTATCAGAGAACAGGTGTTCTCTTACCTCATGCATTTGACATCACAGAAGCAATGGACAGGCTGTGTCCATTTTTAGTAGCACCTGGGTATTTATTTCTCCCATTTTACTTCAAAAATTTTTTCCTCCTAGCCAGGCTTAAAAGTCTATCCCTCTTCTAATTTGCATATACTCTTTACTTATCCCTGGGAGGAGCTAGGGTGATTGCATATCCCTATGCAAGATGCTCAGGGGAGTTCATTTCAGTGAAGTCCACTTGGTTCCTTAATACCTGGAGATTCCTTTTGTTTCTATCATTGATCATTCTTTGATTTTCTCTGCATCTATTCTATACCTCAATAGCCCTACTTAATCACAGATACAAAACAAAACCACCTCATCCCAATTTCAAGTCACTAATGAGTCATGAGTCATTATCACTCCAATGCTACCTTTTTTTTTTGCTTCCTTAGATAAAATAGAGATTGTTGAAGGTACATTTTCTGGTAATCTATTAGTAGAATTGACAGCCAGCCCTCCCATACTATCTGATGGCTTTGGCTGACTGTCTACAATTATTATTAAGTCTCGTGTTCTAATTTTAAATGTGCCATTTCGACTTGAAGTCCCATATTTGAGACTGATGAGTTCTTACTCTTGTCTGCTGAACATCTTAAAAGGAACCTCCCAGGATAGCCAAACAGAAAAGGTCCATTTCTTACACCATGACATATGTTGGGTATTTGGGATAGCCAGGTCCAGTTCTATGAGTAACTGTACAGATAAAATGAACTATGATCCAGGAGGTTTTCTGATACTTTCATATGCTATTACTAGAGAGTATCAGTAATGAACATAGACTCTAGAGGCAAATGGCCTTGTATTGAAACCCTTTATCCACCTTGGCCTAGTTTCTTCAGTTATAAAGTAAAGGTAATAATGGTACAGACCTTCCTGTTGTCAAAACTAACTGGGGTAATATGCACAATGAATCAAACAAAGCAAGCCAGCTGTGCACGTATAGTGGGTAATCAGTGAGAGTAACCACATACTCATTCCCTGGACTCTAAGCTTCTTGAGGGCAGAAGCCATATCTTTCTAATCACTGCTACAAACCCTTATGTATAGTCAAGGTTCCATATAATAATCAAATGAATGAGCAAATGAGTTAAATAAATGGCACTGAAGTTTTATTGAGAAATGAGCTGATCTAGAAGGGTCTGCTAAATGTTTGAGGTCCCAGAATAACATAGTAGCTTATGCATTAAGTTTACCATTCATGACATTAATAGAGGGCCATGCTTGGGCTACTGAATCTGATCTCCTTGGACTTAGAAACAAAAGTATGGCAGAGCCACTGGAAACTCAACAAAACCACTTGAATTTGATTCAGAAGTCTATCAGCAAGTGGGGGGCGAAGATGGACGTTCTTTATGTTGAACGAAAAGACAGCTGCCCTGGATCCAAAAGGATCGTGGATCCTTTGAGTCTCTCATGAGGAGTAAGGTTTCCTTCTCTAACTTCTCCCTGATGTTGCAGATAATGTGAGGCAATTCACAGATTCTCTGAGCCTACCTCCAGGGTTCGGGCTAAGGAGTTCTGGGCTACTTCTTGGGGCCTCCCTATCACTTTCTGACTAAAACAGCTCTATTTTGGCATGCATTATTCTATTTGGGGGGTGTTCTAAAAGGTTTAGTTTGAAAGAAAAAGATTTTCTTATTAAAAGTAGTGTGATAACCACAGTCCTAGTATCTCAGGGGTTATATGAAAGCCAGGTTTTCAAAATTGAATAGTAAGACAGAAAAAGACCAACTAAGTTAAGGTGACATTATTAGTATAAAAAAGCACAACACAGACTATTGGTTTAAACATTAGCCTAGAAAGCAAAAGTCTGTTTTTTTTCCTCCCCTACCCCATCTTCATCACTGATTGCTGATGTAATGGTGGGTAAGTCTGAGCCATTTTTTGTGTATCCACTGTAATATCTTGATACCTTGAAGAAACAATCCCTGATTCCTGTGATGACGATGGAGAAGGAATTAGAAAACACCAATAAAAAGTGCCAAGTGCACAAACCGTTCTCCTCAATTTCCACGATGTCTACTTCCATAAGAGAGGACCAGGGGGGCCTGCATGAGGCCCACTGCCTTCTCAGGATGAGAGGCGGGGAAGGAGAGTGGCATCCCAGAAAACCAATACCTAAGGTTTGTAGGAGCTTTGAGGAAAGTCCACTTGGAGTAAGAGGTGATATTTGGTTGGAAAAGTCAACATTTCTATCACCTCCAACCATCAATTTGACATCCCTCAACTGGGACAAGATATTATCTCCTGAGATGCACCCTACCTCCACTGCAAGGATAATATTTCTGTCTCTCTTACATAATGTGTATAAGTAATGCTTGCATATTTGAACAGTTTTATGTGAAAAATAAATCCCTGGGGACTATTTTTGCCAAGAGCAGCCAAAACAATGTTGAATCACCAGGAACTGTGTGTAAGGAGGTGGTCATGTAAACTGATGATCTCAAAAGGTTTCTTGGGGGCGGCACCTGTGGCTCAGCGAGTAGGGCGCTGGCCCCATATGCCAAAGGTGGCGGGTTCAAACCCAGTCTTGGCAGAACTGCAAAACAGAAAAATAGCTGGGCGTTGAGGTGGGCGCCTATGGTCCCAGCTACTCAGGAGGCTGAGGCAAGAGAATCGCCTAAGCCCAGGAGTTGGAGGTTGCTGTGAGCTGTGTGATGCCACGGCACTCTACCAAGGGTGATAAAGTGAGACTCTGTCTCCACAAAAAAAAAAAAAAAAAAGTTTTCTTGCATGTTGCCCTTCCCCTGATGGGACCCTGGGTTGTTATCACTGTATTGTCAGACTAAAGATCCAGAATTTAGGGGACCCACCCCAACTTCACAGCTGTATTAGTTGCACAATAAGGGCAAGAAATCAGTCTGTCTATGTATTTGTTTTAGATTCCACATATAAGTTAGATCATGCAATAATTCTCTTTCTATGTCTGGTGTCTTTCACTCCACGTAATGTCTTTGAGGTTCATCTATGTCGTTGTAAATATCAGATTCTCCATTTTTTAAGTGTGAATAATGTTCCATTGCATGTGTGTGTATATATGTATTTCATATTTATAGATATTTATTCATCGAGGAACACTTAGGTTGATTCCATATCTTGGCTATTAATGCTGCAATAAGCATGGAAGGACGGATGTCTCTTTAACATACTGATTTCATTTCCTCTGGATAAGGGGACAGAAAGTAGGAGAAATAGCAGGGGATATTGGTCAAAGTGTACAAAGTTACAGGTATATAAGATGAATAAGTCCTAAAGATCTAACAAAAACAGTGGGGACTATAATACTGTATTGTATATTTAAAATTTGCAAAGACAAAGATCTTAAGTGTTCTCGCCATTAAAAATCAAACAAAAAAAAAACACTGAAGAAATATGTCATTTAGCTTGATTGGAGGAAGCATCTCACTATGAACATGTGTATTAAAATATCATGCTATACATCTTAAAGATAAACCATTTTGAAAAAGTTTCTTAAAGAAAGAAATCAGTCTCCCTTTCATCCCATTTCTCTTTTTACTTGAGACACTGTTATGATTAGAAGCGGGGTTGCATTTTGGCTTTGGACTCAGAAAGGCCAGGGTTTGAATTCCAGCTTTGCCAATTTCTAACTGTGTGACTCTAAAGAGGTTATTTAACCATTATAAACCTCCATTTCCTCAACTGTAAAATGAGGATTTTTATACCTTATTCTTGGGTTGTTGAGAGAATTAAATGAAATGAATAACTGACTTAGCATACAGTAGATGGCTCATGAATGGTAGCTGCAATACTAACATTAAGAACAACATTTACTACCCACGTGTACTCTTTTGCCCTGAATCAGAGTTGATAACAGAAAGTAGCACACGCCTTCCAGTTAGCTCCATTCTTAATTTTGCCAATCATTAAGAAATACCTAAAACTGTTAATCGTACGTTTTCAGTGTATCTCTTCAAGTACATCTAGTTGTGAAAAGCCTGATTAAAACAGTGAGAATGTGAGACCAAAGCTTATTTTGTTGCTTCATTAGCACAACAGTGTGAACCCGAGCGCAGGGAAGCACCTGGCAACGCCACTGGGGCAGAAGCGCCCAGTGAGAAAACTGGTGCCCTCAGAATGGATGGATTTAGACTAGAGAAGCCCCTGGGCTGTTACCACAATTTACTTCTGTTCAGAGTGAAGAAAAAGGATGAGATGTTTGTTCGCGAATAGATAGAAAACTGGATGCAAACCACATGACTTCTACCCAACTTGGTGGTTTTCTGAGACTATGGGATGCAATATTGAGGCTTGCTACCTTGGAGAGACATGAGGAGGTTAAACTGAGAGTCCTTGCAGTTTTGAAGTTTTGGTAATCTTCACAAAGGCACTGATCTAGGAAAAAGGCAAAAGCAAACAACAAAGCAAAAAACGAAATGGAAAAGGATTCTTCTGGCTTCTGAGTCATTTGCATCCTTTTCTGAGGCTGAGTTAATGTCCCCAGTCCTCTGTGCATTTGTAAAATTTCTCGTAATATAAACACTGCTCTCTCTCATGCATTCTCTCGAGTCATATATTGTGGTTTTCATCCATTCAGACAAGAATATTGGAAATGTGCTATTAAGTGTTTACATGAATTGTCTTCTACCAGTTGGCTGGATATACATTACCCTGTTGTTTAAAAGATTTCACAAAGCTACGTACATGCTCAGATTTATCTGGGGAAAGCAAAAGAGTTAAATTGACTTGCCGTTAAACAAAAAAACAGCCAAAATGAGCTAATGAAAGTATAGGATAAAAGCTATGCTGTTTTATATTTAATACTTATTTTAACCTGAGCTGATCTCTGGATATATTTGGGAAAATTCAGACACATACCGGAGCACTATGCAGGTGGACAGGAGAACTGGGTCTGGAACCCAGAGGATAATTCTCTCTAGGTTCGTGTATTAAAGGAAGATGACGTTTAAACAGAAGGGGCTGAAATGTACTCTGCCTCTCTGAACTTCGTCTTCCTCATCTGTACGATGAAGGTAATGATATCTATCGTGCAGGGCGTTTTGAGTATTAAATGAAACTGTATATAAGTGACCTATGGTAACATCTAGCATAGCATATGAACTCAGAAAATTCTAGTTGTCTTCTCTTCATTTTAATGAAGAGAATTTAGAACACTCTGGAATAATCTGGAACATGTGGTGATCGTCATTAACATTGCTCTTAAATAAGGCCAGTATTGCAGTAGACACACCTGGCATCCATTCCCAGTGAGTGACTTGACTCACGATGTTTCAAAGTGAGGGTCAAGTTGACGCTCATCTTTCCAGTGCTGAGAGAAGGCCCTTATAAATCACTTGGGATATAAATATTTATTCATCAACAATTGGCTAGTGAGCAGCCTAGCATGGTCTGCACATACTTTAAAAGGAAGGTGGTTTGTATTTTTTAAACTTAAAACTCAATAATAAAGACAGAGATAACGTCTAAAGAGTTCAAATGCCCTTTAGTAATTTGGAATTACTTAGTGCTGCAATTCCTAAATGTTCGGGAATAACACTTTAAAAAAAAGGTTATGACGTAAAAGGTATATACCCAGTGGATCTAGCAGGTGAGCTGAAATTTGTCTAAAATGCAAAGACTTTGCTAACACTGGCAAATCAGGACCAGTGTAGCAGAATTAATACAATTTCAATTTTTCTTTGTGTCTGTAATGGTTTCCTATTATCCTGATAAGTGGGCAGCCATTTCACTTCTTTTATTGATACAGCTGTGAAAAAGAATTAGATTTCAACACTTATGTAACTGAGATTAATTGATTGATTAGATTATTAATTAAATATTCCATTAAATTTTCTTTTGAAAAAAAATGGCATAGGATTGTGGATTCCCTAAGGTTTTGTTTTTTTTTTTCCCTAACCCATGGAAGAATAAACAAGAAAAAGCATAACTAAACATTGGATCTTATCTTTTGAAAGATAATTAAGCAAGCAGATGCATTACTATGTTGAAAATTTACTCACTACTGGCTGTCTTACAAGACTATCTTTATCCAGTGTCTCTATATCCTAGTACACCATGGAGAGACTTTTCTCCTTTATGAACAACCAGCAGAAATCAGGGAGCTGCTGGGAAAATTATCTGGGCACCCCACCTCTAGGCACATCTATTTCTACATGATACCCAGTCTATTTTAGAGAATAAAATGGTTTACCTAAAACTTCCAATCATGCAGTGTTTCAGGGATCTGTGGAAAAATAAAAACAGCAAGTAGCCTTTCAGGTAACCCATAATTAAAAGCAATTTTGAGCTGTCTTTTCAGGGAACCTGCCCAGGGGAAGTATTTGCTACCTGTTTGACCTTCACGATTGTGAGTCCTTGGCAGTGTCAACGACCCTCTGAACTGAATTCAAAACTAATCTCTGACAGAAAAAGAGAAACAGAATTCATGCAAATCATATTAATTCCAACATTTCCCCAGTGAGCTGGGTATAAACTACAGCCTAATTAAATATTTTTTAACGATGTGAGTAATTTTTGCCAAGGGGCGGATTCAGGGGAAAATTTAATATGAGATCACAAAAGCTGTTCCCAGCGTTGATTCTGTAAATTAATGACTATCTGCCTTATGATAAAAACATGCTGCCAAGAATGAAAATGAAGTCGGTAAAGCTTGCTCTATTTGTCTAACAACCAAATATACAGAATGCAAAACTTTAAAGGCAATGGGAAATTTCCATTGTGTTTGTGTGATACACTCAGGATAAAGACACACTATACTGACAACCCAATAAGCAGTTTTAAGACACTGTCGGCACTACAGGACTATTTCTGGGTAGTTGTCAAGGTCCAGGAACCTATTTTAAAGCTGCTAGTTAGTTAAAAAATTTCATGCAACTTGTTTCCAAAAGAGATTCAAGGAGGCTCACAATCAGAGACTTGTGCACGCAAGTCACAGTGTTAAAGGCAAAATGCAAGGTCAAAAACATACCAAGGGCAAGTACTCAATTATTTGGGATAAATGTTGCCAGTGTTACAGCTCCATGGATTCCTTCCTCAGACTGACCATTAAAACAGCTTTCCATACCCACCGTGATCCTCAGGGCAGTTCATTCTGGAAACCTGAATTGCATTGCTGTCCAAGGTCACGGGGGTGAAAAATGGGGGTGAACACAGCAAGTGAGGGGATGATGTCCACAGAACCCTGGGCAGCTTATTGCATCTAAATCTATAAGTGGCAGTGGACAAAAGGTGGCCTGGTAGACAAGGCTTTTCTTGTCTGCTTAAGTCGAATTTGAGAACAGCACTTCCCCTCGTGGTCTGACTCTAGTTTTAGGAAGCATTTTGATAAAAAAGCAACTTGGCGTATGTTACAGAAAACCGAGGCACGGTGCCCGAATCAAAGCCAGGGAAAAGTCCCTCATCTCATGTTGCTTTGTGAGGGGAACCTGCTTCTAATGACTGCTGTAGTTAACACCCACAAGTCCCCTGTGACACACGACTTGGGCTCTGCTAGCCCCTGGTCACTAGGCCAGCCCATCACAAGGGTTTTAGGAGCTATATTTATTTAAATTTCTGTCGGTGCCCAGCGATGGAGATTGAATTTACAGTCTTTCAATTAGAAGGTCATCTGTGCTAACTAGCACACCACTGCCTCATTATAATCATAAAATTAGTGAGAAAAGACTGGCATGAGTAATATGGAAACGCCAGATTCAAAGGTGAAAAGGTGCTGTTTCCTCGGGTTACCGCAGAGGAGAACGCAACGGCGAGCTCTAGATCAGCAGTAAATACTCCCATTTAGAGCAAAGAGAAGTCCTTGAAACCCATTACAACCAAATATAAGGGTGCTAAGATAATTTTATAAGAATACATACAAATACTCACAGTGACTATATTTCCTAAGAGATATGCATTTCATATTTACTCCTACATTTACCTTACAGATTAAAGACAGGTATAAGTGGCATGAACGTCTTCAAAGCACAGCTTTTGATTTTTAACCTTAATTGTCAAAATTCCAAGTTGATGATTAACAAACAGTTCAAAATGAAACCAATGCAAGATGGCAAGCCTGCTTCATGGCCGGGTTGAGTGGGTAGCCGGCTGCTGTGATAAGATTTACCATTTTAAAACCTTTAAAATAACATGTTATTAACGCTATTAATGGAAGCCCTGGGTGCTAGTTAATTAGTATTTTTGCTGACTACAAATGCTATTTTAAAACTCAGAAAAACAAAAATAAAAGGAACCATCAAAAGCAGTTTCCTCAATTAAAATGGAAGGAAACAAACCAAACTAAGGACTGTTGAGGATTTCTATCTGCTGGGTACTTTGGTGTCAGTTTTCTCACGTGATCCTCTGCGTGACCCTATGAGAAGGGGGTATTGTGCTCAATGGACCAATAAGGCAACGGAGGTACAGAGAAGAGGTGTAATTCTGACTTGCCCGAGGAGTGGATGACAGGGCTGGACAACTCACCCAGAGCTGACCTCAAAGCCGTGCTCGTTTCTGGCTGGCGTTTGTACCCTCATTCTGTGATAGTAATTGAGATGGTGCTTATTTACAGTTCATGTCAATTTCCCTAAGCTAAAAGACAGTCTTCAGGGACTTCCTTAACAGAAAACTTAACAGCCCAAGGACGGAACTGGATGCAGGGAGAAAGCAGCGATTTACCTTTGAATTCAATGAGGACTCACTGCCCATCGAGGCTGTGTAAGGCAGTGTGCTGGGCGGGTACCAGGATGAAGATGACAGATCTCTGCTCCCTGACTGAGCAGAATGTGGTGCTGTGAGGCAGAGAGGGACATGGCTCTGAGAGGGGCTGAGGGGAGGGGAAAGCTTCTCACAGGTGTGGCGACTCCTGCACAGAAGAGGCAGAGAGAGATGGCTGCAGGCCTTTCTCTTTCTTTCCTTTTTCCTGATAGAGTGCTGTGGCATCATTGTAGCTCCCAGCAACCTGAAACTGTTGGGCTCAAGTGACCCCCTTGCCTCAGCCTCCCGAGTATCTGGGACTACAGGCACCCACCACAATAGTTTTTCTATTTTCTAATAGAGATGGGGTCTCACTCTGGCTCAGGCTGGTCTCGAGCTCCTGAACTCAGACGATCTAGCCTCCTTGGCCTCCCAGAGAGCTGTGATTGCAGGCGTGAGCCACCGCACCCGGCCGAGGCCTGTCTTTCTTAGAAGAAGAAGGATGACCATGCTCTCTGTCCACTGTCCTTCCTTCGTGTTTGATCTGGCTTTTCTGTGTTTTCTCTCCTGGCCTCCCTTACCTGCCCTCTTCTTCTTCCAAATGTCCACAATCCTTGGGCCCAGAAGGGGAGCTGGCTTAGTCTGTCGCTCCTGGCATGGGTCCTGCCCCTGCACCAACAAGGACCCAAATCCTTTCCAAGGCTCGCCCTGGGGGACCGGCCAGTGCTCCCAACAGAGGCATGGGCTTGGTAAGCAGTGAGCCAGCATAGGAGGAAGGAAAGCAAGGAAAAGATTTTCTCCATCTTAACCCCCCCCCCCAATAGAGACATGCCATCTATTAGTGGCAACAGGAGTGGCAGGATGGGATTTCTTTTATTCTGTAGCCTAAGTGCAGGAGCCTTGTGGAGGGCTGTGCTCAGGGAGGGGAGGGTCAGAGGTGAAGTGATGAATAACGTGCACACGGAATAGTGACAGATCACTTGTAACAAATGGATGATGACCCTCCAAAGCTCGGAGCTCACCAGAGCTTCTCTCTAATTAAGGATAATCCAGAATTATCATGCTTAATTATTTTCAGAGGTTTCTTGGAGTTTCTTCTTTTTTGTCTCAGTTGGAGGGAAGGGTATCTCTATCTACAAAAGGTAAAGCCTCACTTACATCCAGGAAACTAATTTTAGGAACTTGGGCTGTCTTGCCCCACTGCTCCTGCACCATCTCAGACATCCTCTCTGTCTGTGCAACTGATCTGCTGTCAATCTCCCTGGCTGGATTAAGGCAGCATATTCCTTAACCTACAAGAAACTCTGTTCTCTTCCAGTAAGCTGCTGCTGTCACAATATGTGAGGTTTCCCCCGTGTTCCTCGCAGAGTTTTCTCACAGCAAGGTCCAAGTACCACCTGTGTTGAACAAAATGCAGAGTAACCTGGCCTTCTGAAAAACACATATCCCTGGTCCCGTCTACAGCACAAATCAGACTATGTTGGGAATGGAGCCAGGGAATCTGCACTTTAAACAAGAATCCCAGGACATCATCTCCCCATTAAAGTCTAAAAGCCATTGGTTGGGTGGCTTGATCTCTGCAGAACATTTAAAAGCCTCTTCCTTGGCCCTTCCTGCCTTGTACACTACAACCCCCCTCTCCCCCAGTCAGACGTGGTTCTCTCAGTGATCCACATAGCTCAAACACTCTGTTAGCATTGACCTTGATGCTTTAGACATCATTTCCTCAACTGCTTTGACCCCTCTGATGTAGTTTCCTGCATACCCTATATTCCTCCCCAAGCCAAGCATTCTACAATAGACATACTCTTATTCGACAATGTGAATGTTACTTTCTTTGCATTATTATTATTAATGTTGCTTAATATTCGATGCAGTAATCGTCTGATTAGTTTGGCTTCTTTTCTCACTGTTTACCTCATAACCTTTGATACCAGTATGTTTTCTCAGCCTTTCCTACTGCTTACCACGCAATTTTTAAAATTCCGCTTTGCTCTTCTACTTCATGAAGGTTTCCTTTGGTAGGGGCTAAAACAATAAGCTCCAAAGTGTATGTCGGATGCAATAACCGCCTTCCAGTGGAGTATATGAAACAATCCTTTGTCCAAGCTCTATGAAAAAATAACAGTGTCTGTACGTCTATGTTGTTATCTGTGATGGGAATGGTATCTCTCATGCGTCTGCAACGGTGCCATGCTGTTGACCTCCCAGACACAGTCCAGCAGATTAGAAAGGGTTTTCAGCCCTGTGAAACCATCGGTGGCACAACTCTGGTGGTTTTCAATGTCAGTTCCCTAGTTCTGATAGCTGGCAGGTAAAACCATCTTTCTGAGGTGAGGCCATCTGGCCAGCTGCTTTAAGTGCCACGTTTTGGTTAAATAACTTTGCACATGAGTAGCAGAGAACATGGCTTTGTTTGGCACAGGTATTTACTGTCTACTTCCTCTAGACAAGAGGGACATGGAGGGATGCTCCCAACATTTAGGGCTATTCCTTTGAGACGAGCAGACTGTTTTTGAACAGTGGGATTATCACTTGAATGACAATGGTGTGTTCCTCTGAAGAATGGAAACACAGCCAAACCAATTTTGGTTAGAGGGATGTTCAGTTTGGGTCATTCTCTGTATAAGGCCCTTCCCTTCACCTCCCAATGTTAAGCTCTTGGGAACGGGGTACTCTTGTAGGAAGAGTTCCTCAGCACAGGAGCACGATAAGGCAGGGGCACTCACAGTTACCTGCTGTTTGCTAGAATTCCAGGGACAGTCCTAGGCCACGCCACACTTCTCAGCACTCATGTGTGAACTAGAGGACACATGAGTTAGAGTAGGGGCAACGGCCATGGCAAGTGAAATTCCAGGGGACTTCAGTGATGGTGACTCCGAGGCTGAATGAGAGTGGTTTGATCAGACGACCCTTGAGGAGGAAAGCCAGCTGTCTTCCCGTGCCCATGAACATGGTTTCACGTCTCCCTGAGCCAGGCTAACCACAGGTGCAGGGTCACGCTCAGCTCTGTGCCAACCCACTTCCATTCCGTGCTGACCCTGGAAGCCCACGCATGCCACTTAATGAGCAAGCACAGAACATACAATTGGAATTCTATCTATTTGGTCTGCAAAGATGATTTTTTATTCACTTTTTCATAAGGTTTTCCTTTCTATAAGTTTAATATTAAACAGGTTTTCAGTGGGAAATATTTTAAAAGATTAAATAGATTAGAGATATAAAATAATACATGCAGAAGTTATTTTCAAAAAGGCACACAAAGGAAGCCCTCTACTTTTTTGTGTATGCAGGAGTATTCTTTGGACCTAAGTCTTCAGTGGTCCCCAAATCTGCCTGTAGCAACTTGAAATGGAATGATTTACATTTAAAACACAGAGCTGGGCACACCCACGATACCAGCTTCAGTTCCTAGGGTTGGCAGGTAGCCCTCAGATGCATTTACCTCAGTAACTTTGCTTCCTGGCAGGTTCAGTGAAAGGGTCCCACAGGCTGCTAGGAGGGGTCTGTTCCCTTCTCTACAGAGTTCTAAGCCTTTCTTGTAACCTGGGGGCAAAATCAAACTAAGAGAGGTGAGAGAGACAAAAGGATGGCAGGGGAGGTTAAATAGGTTATCACCAAGGAAGAGTGTTCGGTGACTATAAATTAATGAATCCATCTTTCTTAGGAAGCTGAGAAATTATTTTTGAAAGTGATTTTAAAAGAAGAGTTAGCAAAATGTTTTATACAATGGGCTCGTCATTGGAATGAATGTGGTTCATACTTACTAGAACTCATGAGTTCTAAAAGATTTTTTTTAAAGGTCACTGGAAAGAGAAAGTTCCTGACACCAACTTTGTTATGTATGTGGAACATGCACCATATGACCTGGGATGGACAGGCGAGACTTTAGAATTCAGGGTTGAGCTCACCCCGAAGCTTCTGAGTCTGGCTACGACTGACACCACAACTCTGAGGCACTCCTGACATTGTGGAATGCGGAAGTCATGCTGAGTCAGAGGGTGAAATTTTCAGTGTAGATGGGAGTGTTCCATGCCTTTCAAATCAAATTTGTTCAAGGTGATACAGCCGGTGTTAATGAGATAAAGACCTGCTGTTTCTAAATGCAACAGAATGACCCACAACCAGATTTTGTTTGGTATGGGGACAACATAGTAAGAACAGAAGGCAGCACAATTGTACCAGAGTGATCAAGTGACCCTAACGCACTTCTACGATGATGATCAAAAATAAACCTAAAGAAAGTTTTATTTTCAAGACCCTGACATAGGTGTGTTGTCACCATTTAGCTAGAACAATATAATGTGGGAAGTAAGAAGGGTAATAGATTAAACCGAATGAATGAGTGAATTTGCTTACGGTGCTGCTCCATCTGATGCATTTTAGAAGGATTTATACTCTAAAGGTACTTAGAACATCAAATTCATTAAGCCAGTTAGTGTGTGGTCATTTATATCACACGGTTGGGCACAGGACATAAACATTTCTTCCATGAGAAAATAATATACTTGACTTTCACATCATTCTGATTAACCGCATTTTTTTTCAAAAATGGAGACCGTCACTGCCAGGAAAGCTCATGGTGCTGGACAGCCCAAACTGTACAAGCTTCTTCTCTGTTGCCACCGTGGGGGCCCCTGAACAATGTGCCGGCATGGAGGAGGCTCACGCACACCCAGTGTTATTGCAGGACCCCAAATGATCAGAGAAGCTACACTTCTGGCTGAGTCTCTGAGATTAAAACAGAAGATAAAACACTGTCATGAATAGACTGAAACTGTCATTTTATAATTAAGAACATGTTCAAATCTTTGGGAGCTGAAGAGTCCCTAACGTGTGGGCAAATGGTGGTAACAAACGCTGCCTTGCCAAACCATAGGCCCTGGAGACCACAGGCAAAGACATTTTCTAAGTTGTTCCAGGAGATGTGTGGTAAGAAGAGAATGTAGTAATACAGGAGACAAGATTTTGACAACCTGAGAACTAGAAAAGCTAGAGTCCCTCTTGGGTGAGGGACTGTTTTATCCAGACTGAAGCTGTGAATCATTACGATCACATGACTGTGTTTGTCTTATTTCTACAATTACATGATTACTGACACACATCATGAAATATACAGACCCTGAGAGGCAGCTATTACAACAGTATTTTGATAATCTTAGTTAGAGTGACCAATCATTTGTGTAGACATCCACACACTAGGTAAAGTGATGGCAAACATACGAAAATTCTAGGATTGAAAATAGTGTGACTCAAGATTTTGGATGGAATGGATCTTAAATCAACTTACAAAATGTAAGAACACGTAAGAAAATGTAAAGCTAAGTTAATTGGAGGTAGTCCTGTACGTGATTTGACGCTCATCCCTTTGTACAATAATATCATGGCATTTACGCAGTGAGTAAAACAGTAAAATTTGGTCCTGTCCTTCCTCTTTCCTTTTTAATAGATAGGAAAGCCAGATGGCTCTCCATTCCCAATTTAGTCTGGCTAAGTTCTACTTGTCCTTCCAGTCGCAGCTGACACTTCATCTTCTCAAGGAACCCCAAGACTAGAGTTGCTCCCCCTGTTTGGAGCTCTAACAGAACTTGCACCTTCCCTACGCACCTGCGTAATTAATTACCTTTTGCTGGCTCCCCTGCAAAGACATACGGTTCACAAGGGCAGCTACCTTCTCTTTTTGACTGCTGTGCTCCTAGCTCTCATGGTATGGCAGCCCCCAGTGAAGGTCTGTTGAATATGTGATTGGTCAACTGGCACACAGGAGGGCGGGACCACAGCAGTGGCTCAGAGGCACTGGCCACAGAGCCCTTGGATTACTGGGTCAAGTAGCAGCTCCTTTCGGCCAGGCCGAAAGGT
>CAUYON010055252.1:45000-47978 GCA_963573935.1 Arctocebus calabarensis
AATTATTTCTTCAACAATTTTGAAGTTTAATTATTAAAAAATTAACATTTTAAGCATTTTGGGGAGATAGTCTTCAAACTGTACCAGTCGATGAACAAAAAAATGTCTTAGAACTGTCAAAACATATTGTAGAGACGATCACTCTCTAAGCTTTGAGTAGCTCTTCCTGAAAAACATTACAGGCCTCTTGTTTGATGGGGGAAATGTGCTTTACTATTTCTGGTTTGCCTGAGAGATAGGTTCAATTGATACTCTCTTACCTGGGGAGCAAGAATAGGGCATTGAACAAGGGTCCTGTTTGTAAATACTACAGTGGTAATTTGAGAATCTCAAAAGCAGTAAGACAATAGTGTTGAAAGAACACAAAACTGAGGCTAGGGAGACCTGTGCCTCAGTTTACCTTTTATCCCTTAGGGAACTTGATCTAGTCACGTAACACTTCTGCTTTCCTCTTTTAAAATCATCTGCTTGGGAGCTGGTTGCGGTGGCTCACGCCTATAATCCTAGCACTCTGGGAGGCCAAGGCAGGTAGATTGTTTGAGCTCAGGAGTTCAAGACCAGCCTGAGCCAGAGCGAGACCCTGTTTCTAAAAGTAGCCAGGCGTTGAGGCAAGTGCCTGTAGTCCCAGCCACTTGAGAAGCTGAGGCAAGAGAATTGCTGGAGCCCAAGAGTTTGAGGTTGCTGTGAGCCATAACGCCATGGTGACAAAGGGAGACTCTGTCTCAAAAAATATATAAATAAATAGACAAAATTGTCCACATTGCAGTTGTTGTTGATGATCAAGTAAGACAGCAGATTTGCAGAGAATACTTATTCACATGAAAAGCCAATGGAAGACTGTGTAGGGGCAGGCAGGGGACAGCTGAACATTGACTCTTCTGTCTCTAAACTCAAGGTCAGATAAGCAATTATGGACTAGATACATACTAGATGTATGGATAGATACAATTATGGACTCTTTCATTTCTTCTATAAACTTTATCCTTGGAGTCATAGTATGTAAACTACCAGGGAGACTTTAGAAAGGGTTTCAAGAAAAGCTAAGGGAATTATAACTTTCTTTAAAAAAAACCAAAAAAACAGAAAACCTAGATAATTTTGTTCAGGTGGTTACACAAGGCCATATCAGTGATCATGAACACAAGGCAGAACTAATTGCTTTTAGCAGCAGCATAGTTCTTCATATTTTAAATTTGTCTCTAGCTTATGTTTCTTGAGATTGGCCAGTTTCTTTAAAGAGGATAAGATCTATAATACACAGGTGCCCACCTCTGCTGATTTCTCAGCACGATGGGCTTTTGCTCTCACACTGTTTACTACAGAGGGCCTCGAAGGGGTCTATCTTAAACTGAGAGTGGTAATAGCTCCCAGTCTTTCAAAAACCCTTGCTCTCAGGTTGTTTTCCCTAACGAGTGGTCCTAGGGAAGCAGGCCATGGCAAGGCTTTGGTGTATTCACCTTTATATTCCGTTAGATGGGCCAAGGTTAAATGGTACAGAGTCTTTTCTAAGTCAAATAACTTCTAAGGAATTTATCAAATATAACTTCTAGAATGTCATTGGAGAAGTGAAAAATAATACTAGAAGTCATTGTATTCCCTGCTCGAGATTTAGGACAGTTACATTACTTTAAAATATATCTGTGTTCATGGCTGTCAGAAGAAATCCTAACAAAATCCACACATTTGCCACATCCATTACCACTGTAAAGAATTGCTTTGAAATGCTTGCTCTAACAGTCACACAGCTCCAACTTCCTCATTTGAGGCCGGACCTTCTAGGACTGGACTGAAAGCCTTCACCCAAGGATCCCAGCAATGGTGTCACCCCTACGGACTGCAAAGTTCCCCTTTGCTATTACAACTACTAATGGCCAATGGCTACCATGCCTTGTGTGTCTACGGCATGGACTATATAGTCATGACGTGTATGTTTTATCTCATTTAAGCCACAGAATGGGAGAGTAGAGATGGTATTAATTTTTTCTCCATTTTATAGAAGGAAACTAAGAGGAGAGGTTCAGAAGTTTCTCCACTGTCAGATAAATAGGACAAGTGGGTTCAGACCCTCTCCTGGCTGACTACAGAGCGTTCCTCCCCGCGTTCCTGCTCCTGGCACAGCTGTGCTCACAGACAGACACAGTTTGGCAGCAGCAGGCAGGGACTAGCGGCCCATTATACTTACGAGACCAGGAGTTTGCAGGACTTCAATTTAAATTACCTTTAATACTAATTTAACATCAAAAATAAAATTGCCAAAATATATACTAAAAAAGGCAAATTCTTTTCAACCAAATTCACACAGTCACGAGTGCTCGGGATGCTGAAATCTCTGAGAATTTTGGTTGCAGTTTCTTTGCTGACCACATCACTAACCTGGCCTCAGCCACTGAAAATAAATCAATTTTGGTACTTTTATGAAATTTATGTTTTAAAGTGTGCTCCTTTCAAATAATTCTCTGACTCTAAAAAAACTCACAGCAGAGAGGTATCAGTGCACAGGAGACGCATGGCACAAAAGAAAACAGGGTATGGCTTGGGGTAGAACCCAGCTCCTTTGCAGAGAACAGATTCTGCATCTGAGGCAACAGGGCAGAAAGCAAAGTTTTATAACCACAGCATTTGCACAACTTCTCGATGCTTGGACATTTCTCCATGCTTTCTAATCACTCTGCTTAAAAATAAGAAAGTATCTCTAGAATGGAAGAAAAAGTATCCAATGTATGCACCTCTAATATGACGCAAATTTATATCTTTCAAGTGAAGGCTACAACCCAATTATTACACCAGAAGATGGGGAAAGGGGAGAGGGAGGGAAGGGGAGGGAGAGGGAGGGGGGTGAGAGGATAAAGGGTGAGATCACACTTGTGGTCCATATTTCAAGGGTCAGAAGAAAACTTCTAAATACAAAAATATTTTCAAAAATCAAAAATATTTTCACATAGTAAATGAGAAAATCTCATGAATGTTCTGTCAATTAG
>CAUYON010055253.1:0-60373 GCA_963573935.1 Arctocebus calabarensis
CCAGCTACTTGGGAGGCAGAGGCAAGAGACTCGCTTGAGCCCAGGAATTGGAGGTTGCTGTGAGCTGTGATGCCATAGCACTCTATCCAGGGTGACAGCTTGAGGCTCTGTCTCAAAAAAAAAAAAAAAAAAAAAAAAAAATAGCAGGGCATAATGTGAGGATTGCTTGAACCTGGAAGTTCAACATTGCAGTGAGCTGTGATTGCATTACCACACTCTAGTCTGGGCAACAGAGTGAGAACTTGTCTCTAAAAAATAAATAAATAAAAAGAACAAAAAGAAAAAGTTTAAAATTAGATGGGAAAAACTGTTATGAATTCTTTTCCAACCCAAAATATGCAAATGATTTTCACAGACAGAAAAATATATCGATTGAGCAAGGAAAATATGCTTCTACAAATAAAAGGCCTCACATTGAAATAAACTAGTACAGTTCATTTTGTAAAATGCCATGTGGTGAAAATTTACTATGCTCACCAAGGAGGAAAAAAGTTGCCTTGACCAAAGGTGGTGGATGGTGGAAGAAGGCATAAGAGAGCAATTCTTCAAAAAACGTGGAGAATGAGATGATCATTCTTTAGGCAGGCATTCAGATTCCGACTCAGGTATGTGTAATGATAATTTTATTATCTTTGAGACTGAAAAAATAAAAGCTAAGCCTGGAGAGCTCTTTGAAATACATAAACATAATATATGTGTACTGAAGTGTCATAGAAAATTATATTTCTTCCTCCCTCTTAATGACATTTCCATATATAATAAAATGTTTTGCATTTGTTCAAATATTATGTGCAATTCAAGTTTTTTTCCCACATTATATTTCTGGCCAGAAACGATTATGTCAAGTAAATTGGTGTGAGTGACCATCTTCATCTTAAACCATTATATTGATATAATAATTTTTTAAAGCATATTTTATATAGTGTCTTTTAAGGTGAATAAGAAAAACAAAAAAGTTTTCCACGATTTTGACATTAATATGGCTCTGCCACTCATTGGCAGTATTGGCCTAGAAAAATTTGCCCTGGTTTCCCTGTTCATAAAGTGAACACCAGTGATACCTACCTGGTAAGTTTGTGTTTTTTTGTTTGTTTGTTTTGTTTTTTGAGACAGAGTTTCACTATGTAAGAGTGCTGTGGTGTCACAACCCACAGCAACCTCAAACGCTTGGGCTTAAGCAATTCTCTTGCTTCAGCCTCCAAGTAGCTGGGACTACAGGTGCCGCACACAAGGCCTGGCTATGTTGTTGTTGTTGTTGTTACAGTTGTCATTGTTGTTTTGCAGGCCCAGACTGGGTTCGAACCCACCAGCCCTGATGTATGTGGCTGGTGCCCTACCCACTGAGCTACAGGTGCCAAGCCCCTAATAAGGGTTTTTGTGAGGACCAAATTAGATAATATCAAGAGCTTAATCAAATACTTCACACATACATGGTGCCTCATGGTAGTAAATATTTTAATAAATTTGGCTTGCCAACCATAAGATCTTGTACTCCTGAAGAGTTCTATAGTTTATAGTACCATTATTCTCAATATTTTTATATATGATATTCATCATACATGTGGTATACACAGGCTCCATAGTATAAGTGTATTACACAGGAGGTAGTGTTGATCTGAAAAGGTATTGGCAGAAGAAAAGTGCTGCAAGAAATATGAAAAGGAAGGACTAGGTTCAAGGTGCCATCTCTCAAATCACCTATTCCTAGTCTACTCTCCCTGTCTTTCACATTGCCAAGATATTTCTACTGGTGCTGATACTTAAAGTTATCCACTGGACTCTCCTGTGGATGTCAAAAATCTTTCATTTGCCCTAGGAAAAATAGAAGAGTAGAATCTGTAGCTAAGGTCAACGTTTTAGTTGTCGTGGAGGGATTGAGTTATGAACTGGCACTTTACCTGGTTTCTTCCATTGACTTTCTTCTTTTTTTTTTCTATTGTATTCTTCAGGCTTTTAATGTAAGCTTATCTTCAGAACTACAGGCAAACTTCCACCACAGAGTCCTTGACTAGAGATAAAAATGCAGTATGTAGTTTCGGTATTTGCTTGAGGTCCCTAAGGATCTCAAACCCTGCAAAGAAACCCTGAAATAATGAATTCATGCGTCCTTCATTTAAACCAAATATCCTTAAATTCTAAATCTGAAACTTGCACAGCAAAAGGAAAATTGTAAATATTAAAATCATTTTTCACACATTTTTCCAGGCTGGTCAAACTGCAGTTAGCCTAGCCTCTAGTATTCATATTCATATGTAATGTGTGTACATTGGTATATAAATATTCTGATACTATTATGGGATCACTAGAGTAATTCTCTTATGCAATACTATTTTATAAATTATTAATTGAGTTTAGGGACAGACAATCAAATATTAATACAATTTTTAAAAATTTATACTGAAAATTATAATAGGTGAAAATGTAGTAAAGCTCTGCATATGCATGGAAATCTACCTAAATAAATAATACTGTATGCAAATACAAACACACATTATAGGGTTAGTACAATAACTTTCAAAAATTTATCATGCTTACTTCCAATTAATGAAATTTCCAATTAATATCTATATTTATAGCCTAAACATTTTTTCTCGGCAAAGGGAAACTTTATGTTGTCTATTCAAAAGCTGGGAAATATATTTTCCACCTAATTATCTTTATTAATACACATGCATGTACAGTGAACAGCTGGGAAGTACATAGAGCGTTTTATAATTGGACACCAAATTTTTTTTCCTCAGTTATTTACAAGGAGAAAATTATCAAAAGGCCATTACACATAAGTGAGGCTTTCAAGACCTCAAGGAATAGGATTAGGTTTAAAGCTGAATTGAACATTTCCTTGATAACTGAAATATATATATATTGAAGGCCAGGGCTATTTAGTACAATAAATCATAATTTTAAACATTTCACATGTGGATTAAGCTTCTTGAGAACAATGACTATATTATTGTAAATTTGGCGGCCTAATTTTATCACGAGTCACTCAAAGTGCAGAACTTTTCCCACTGTAATCAGAGAGAGAAATCTCACAGAAAGGGTTCAATGAGATGCTATGTGATAGGACTTGATCCACAATTACTGGCTTCTGAGCTGGAGAAAGGAGCACAAGCCACAGAAGAGGGTAGCCTCTGAGAGTTGGGAAGACACTATACTTGTGTTCTTACTAGAACTTCCAGAAAGGTACACAACCCTGCCAGTATCTTGATTTTAGTCCAGTGGGAATTGTGTTGAATATCTGGCCTACGAAATGGTAAGATAGTAAATCTGTGTTGTTGTATGCCACTCAATTGGTGGCAATTTGTTATGTGCAACTTTAATAAATTTTATAATCTCTGAATTTCTTTCTTTCTTCTTTTTTTTTTTTTTGGTGCCTAGGTGCCACTGCGGGCATATGGGGCCAGTGCCCCACTCCTTTGATACACAGGTGCCACCCCATCTCTGTGTTTCTTTATTGTTTCAGTTTTTAAAAACAAAATTTATATTGATAAGACATTTGCTACCATAGAAAGGGTAACTAAATTTTTTCAGTATTTCATATGGCATTATGTTGTGTCAATAATTTCGTACACAAGATAACTCATGATCAGACAAATAGCTATGCTCATAACCAGTAAGTTCTAATATTAAAAAAACAGATTTTTCAGGGCAGCGCCTGTGGCTCAAAGGAGTAGGGCACCAGCCCCTATACCAGAGGTGGCGGGTTCAAACCCAGCCCCAGTGAAAAACTGCAAAACTAAAAAATTAAAAAAAAATGGTCTATTCAAAAAACAGGTTTTCCAATATACCAAAGAATAATCCTGTATCAAAGAATAATCTTATATAATTTTTAAGGCTATGCAATATCTTATGTTGCACCAAGAAACCAGCAAGTCAATTTCTTTTTCTACCTCTTAGAGTCTATACTAGTCCTAGCCAAGCCTCAATTGATAAAATATTCCTTTTTACTTTTCTTTTTTTTTTTTTCTTCTTTTTGCAGTTTTTGGCCAGGGTTGGGTTTGAACCCGCCATCTCCAGCATATGGGGTTAGTGCCCTACTCCGTTGAGCCACAGGCGCCACCCCCTGAGAAAATATTCTTAACAGTGACTGAATTAAGACTATGTACCAAGTACATTTCAATTTCAAGAATTTGGTGTATGACTAAAGCCAAACACCAACATTCACAAACAGATGTTGAAGAAAACACATCAACATCTATTAAGTTCACATTACGGGAAAGAAAGTATGTGAAAACAAAAAAGAGCTTAATCACCTGGGAATATTTGCTTCCTGGAAGCCAAAAGCAATTTCCTAAGCAGCAAGACATGTAGATTAAATACAAAAACATAATAAAACTAAACAACCTAATGTACTCAAAATGAAACCCATAGAACATAGCATTAACTGAACATTTCTATGATAATATTTGTTAACATATTTAATTAGAATTTAAGAATCAGACTCCAAACATGTTTAGCTCTCCATTAGTCTCTAACACTAAGGAATTTAAAGATACTCTTGGGAGTCATTACAAATGCAAGTGAAATGGCATTTAATTATTATGTCACAATTTTCAAGAAGTGCACAATATGTATATTAAAATGATAGAGAAGAAAATAAGAGTAAGGTATGGTTATTCAGAGAAGGCAAGATGTGGGCAGCTATATGCAGAAATAAACTAGGTTGTCAATTGCATAAGATAAATGGAGAAAGGCTAGGAAAGCAATTGTTAAAGAAAAAATATATCCCTTACCTGTCCTACGTCCAAGATGACTTAAATTTCTATCATTAATCCAACCCAGTTATTCATTTAACCAGAAAATAGTTACTGCATACTAACATGCCATACTAACATTGCACGGGTGCCAATATGAGTATTTTCCTTTCTTCTTCCTTTCCTTCAGCTTTGGGCCATTTGAAATACAATTATTTCCTAGAGGAGATAACATATGAGAACATGCAATTACACCCAAACCTTCGTCTCTTCTCTCATCTCTAATTTTGATGTCCAATTATAAAACGCTCTATGTACTTCCCAGCTGGTCACTGTACATGCATTAAACTATTGCCAGAGCTATATTCTAAAGCCATAATGTTATCACCTTCTCCTATTTACAACTTAGCAAAATTTACCTGTCAAAAAAAAAAAAAATTTACATGTCCAGTGGCTTAACACTTAAGGGCTCTTAAAAAAAATAGCTGAACTGAAATGAAAATTTTAGACAGAGGTGAGGAGGAAAATTGTGACGTAATAATTAAATGCCATTTCACATGAAATGACTAGAAATTGATTACATTTATGAAGTTTGTAGATCCTAATAAAAACTCAGATAAGAGGTAATGACGCAATGGAGAATGATTGAGTGAATATGTTTGAAAAATAAGAGTTCAGTATTTTGGCTCAGCAGGCTAAGGCACCAGCCACGTACACCTGAGGTGGCGGGTTCGAATCCAACCCGGGCCCGCCAAACAACAATGATGGCTGCAACCAAAAAATGGCCAGGCGTTGTGGCGGGCGCCTGTAGTCCCAGCTGCTTGGGAGGCAGAGGCAGGAGACTCGCTTGAGCCCAGAAGTTGGAGGTTGCTGTGAGCTGTGATGCCACAGCACTTTACCCAGGGAGACAGCTTGAGGCTCTGTCTCAAAAAAAAAAAAAAAAAAAAGAGTTCAGTATTTTACAAGCATGATTGACCTATAGATAATTGTGGAGAGTTTGGATCTTAAGATAGACTTTTATCAATTAAGCTATACAAAGCTGGCAAATTCATACCCCCCAAACGGAGGAGCTTTTGAAAAAGATAAATATTAAGGGAAGGGAGCAAAGATAAGAAATTGATTACTAGGAATTCTCTAATAGTACTATAAAAATTCAGAGAAAATGGAATAATAGGAGAAATACTAGAAGAAATTAATATTATAATATTTATATTAGAGCTTCTCTAAAAGTTTTATTTTTTTGCAAAGAGTTTGTGTGTGGGATGATGTAACAATAGTGTACTCTGAAAATCTTCCTGATTCTCCTTTGGGTCAGGTAGGTTTTGATATTAAGCAGGCTAAATGGTTCCAATTTTTCTTTTCCAGGAATTAAATAAAACAGAGCTGCTTTTTTTTTTTTTTTGACTGTTTATAAAAGAAGAAAATGAGCTGCCAAGACACAGTTAATAATATCGTATATGTTTGAATCTGTCATGGAGGAACTTTTAACAATCCCTAGCATGACATCTTGTTTTTAAAATTTCTTACTCTTAAAATAGCTCATGAGCTGGTAGGCAAGCTACAGCATTAGCCAAGAAGCATTGCTTATTAAGCTACTGAGACAAACTGAGAGTTACTTTTACGTGATTTTACCTACTGACTCATTAACATGAACCACAATAATCCAATCTTTTTATTTATGTTGAAGTAGCTAACTAAAGTTGTTTTAATTCATCAACATGAGATTATACAGAACTTGACTATAAAGAAAAACATCATTTTGGGATGCTGTCCAAGAACCTAGACTCTGTAGGAAGACACAGGTATCAAGGAATGAAAAAGCAAAAGAAGAATGTTTGTGTAGTTTTCCAACCCTCAAATTCCCATTATTTAAGTGATACCACTGCCCTAACCCTTGTCAATTGCCTACGGATCATAGTCATCCAGTCTCCTGAATAGGGATGTGCTAACATAGTGCTCCACATAGTCACTACCAATTGAACTGAACTGGCATGCCATTGAAATTGAAATTGCCATTTCCCTTATATCCAAAAGTATCTTTTTCAGGAAAAGAGTTTGAAAGAGACGATTTTAATGTGCTTTCAGAACAGCATATAAGCATAGTCTCTTAATTCTGTAATTAAGAAGAGTGGCACAGTATTATGCACTGGTGTCTATCATCTACACGTATGTATCCATCCCTATTTTTTGTTACATTTCCCTTTAGCGTGGGTTTCTGTAAACTATTGCTCTAAAAGTGTCAAATTTTCATTTTGAATGTCACTCAAATAATTAATTATAACATGTAATTATATGCAAAGAATGTCTAGTTACACTTGTGATGATTACTTATTGGCTTTACAAATCTCAATCCTTTACAAGTCTCTCCTTTCTTCTGTCTAACCTACAGCTTCCTCTAATGCCAACTGCTTCAACTTCTAAGAGAGAGGAAAAGCACAGTTGGCATCTATGGGGTTTGCTACTTGTGTTTACCTGGAATTGGTGCAAGCATATGATTGGCAGTGGCAAGAGGTAGGAAGACAATGAGAAAGTCACTTAAAAATATGCTATGACAGCAAAGCTCTGAGAGTACTGACTTTCTTAGGGGACTAGAAAGCCTTCCTGGAGAAGGTGATGTTTTCCAGTGAAAGGTGAGAAATTTTTCAGCAGAGGAGTAAAAAGGGTTTGTTATTTTCCAAAAGTATTTAGAAGGCTCCTGGGATGCAGCGGTAGATGCAGATAATGAAGTCAATATGCATGTATGGTCAGATGTGAAATGACTTTGGATGCCAAGGGAAAGTGTTTGGATTTTTATATAGTAAATAAAAATGAGTCAGTTTTTAAACTGTGGCAGTAAGTACATGACTAGATTTGGAATGGAGAATTATTTTAAAGTTCTTTTTTATAATTTCGGTTTTTCTTGTGTTTCTCTTTTTAATGACAGAAAATAACATCTATTTCTGTTTAAAATTACAAAGTATAATTGATAAGTGATATCATAGAAAATAAAAATCACCTAATATCCCATCCACTTAGAGATAAATCATAGTTAAGATTTTGGTGTTTAATATAAAGTTCCTTTATTCTATGAGTCAGGATAAATATAAATACACATGTAATATTTGGATAGTATTTAAATATAATTATGCCTTATAATAAATCCTTTTATGAATCTTTATGAAATCTGCCCTTTCATCTGATAATATACTGTGAATTTTTTTCCATTAAATTCATGTAATTTTAAATTTTGCAATATCATAAAAAAGGTTGATATGTTCTGTATTTATATTTTTGTATATTTATTTATATTTCTAAAATAAATTCAAAGAAGTGGCATTGTGGATCAATGAAATTTTCTATTTTAAACTTTATTTTCTCTAATAGGCTATATTCATTTATATCCCATTTAACATTTATGTGAGTGTATGCTTCTCCAATGTCTGTAAATATTTGGTGTTACCTTTTTATTAAATCTGTGACTATTTGATTGTGTGAAGACTTCATTGTAATTTTATTTTGTGTTTATTGATTACTCCCGCGGCAAAACATTTTGTATAATTGGTCATTTGTTTTAACATTTTTGGCGATGTTGTTTATCTATTGTTTCCTTTTACTAATTTTTCATTCCTTTTTTTTCTGTGCTTTAAATATTGAGAGTAAACTTTTAGCTGCATTATTCTGGGTTTTATTTACAATATTCTTTAGGTGAAAATTTCTTATTTTTAGGTAATAAAATTCATCGAGATGTTTATTTACTTAGTGAGTCTATGTTGTCTTTAATTAATTTTGATGAATAATACAAAAAAAATCAACTATTTAAAATTAGTTTTTATGTAATTAAAATGCTACTTTAATTCATTTTAAATTATTAATGTCAGTATAGCAGAGTGGGTAAATACATTGAATTTAGTATCACAGCAAACTTGTTTTTACCACTTTGATCTCTTCAAGTCTTAGCTTCCTTGAGAATGAGAGATAAAAATAGCACTACATTATTGCATTAAATAAAATAATACACTTAAAGCACTTAGCACTGTGTCACAGTGCATCAGTAGATGATAGTGTTCTTATGTTAATGTTAGGAGATGGTTCTGGTTTTTTTACTGTCTTCATTAATGAGTGTGTGTATTTTTGCATTCATGTCATAGTTGTAGTTATTTTATAATTTTAAGTAGTTTTAAAAATATGATAGAACAATTTTATTCAATCAATCACAAAAATTGTTTAGTGCCTTCCATAGACCTCAAATGGCTAGAATTTAAAGGTATATGATTGAGCAATACAGCACTAGTTCCTAATCAAGGAAGCCTATAACGACATGTGAGGATTTAACAGTTTGCAAGAACAAAGTTTTTAAAACATCTTTTACAACACATTAATCAGACATTTTACTTTTTTTGTGTATTTTTGAAACAGGATATAAAATCTAGAAAATTTTTTAGACATCCTGATATTCCCTCCTGTTGTGTAATCTTATCAGTTCCAATCTGTCTTTGATTAATGTCAAAATCCAGAAAAACATGCTGCTTTGGAAGAAGTTTTTCTTGTATTATGAAACACTGAAAATGTACTTAAATTTTAACAAATCTTGTGTCAGTAGGTTTTATTAAATTTTACATGATAGGAAATCCAATTCCAAAGACATCTGGCCTCATTTTTCTGTTCATCTATTGCATTCCACCATATCAGATTCCATGCCTTTCCTATTTTGAGACAGGTACTGTAACCCCAGTCTTAGATCACCTCTTAAATCAAATCCAATGGGAAAAGAAAAAGAGACTCTGGGGAAGTCTCAGCATCTACTTATTATGATTGCGTTATTTGAACTTGGCTCTAAATGACTATAGCCAAGAGAATAGAACATATTTATTTCCAACACTATAGATTATGTGCTTTTATCCAGTGGACCAGCCCTGCATGAATCTCCCAATAGCAGTACTGGAAATAGGGCGAATTGGTATTGGATAGCTAAAAAACCACCCAGGAAATGTCCAATCCTTTCGCTATTCTTCTTCTCATTCATAAATCTTCAAAATATCTGTGTCTACATAATACTCTATGTCATGTACAAAAGAAAACATACCCTCCTCCCATTCTCCAGTTCAAAATATCTATTCAATGCAGTCTTCTCAGTTAAATACATCTCTAATTCCTTTTGGTCTAGAGGACTAGTACTGTATAGTATGTTTAATGGGTCCCAAACATTCAATACACATTTTTTTATTTGTGGAAGGTTGCTGGTATATAACCCATATCACATCTTGTATGGCAGGGAGAGCAAAGTCTCCTTGGAACACATTCTTTTTAGTAAAGCATCACAAGAATGGAAAAGCAAGAATTCAATATAGTCAATTGTAATATGAAGGTAGTAGATGAGCTAATACAAGGGGTGGGGTAAGGGAATGAGTGAGCAAGGAGAGAGGAGGAGGAAGAGGAATGGGGGGGTCACAGTGTATGGCACACCTCTTGGGGGCAGGACTCAAGAGGGACTTTTTCTAACAAATGCAATCATTGTAACCTAATTCTTTGTACCCTCAATGAATCCCCCCAAATTAAAAAATAAATGCATTTAAGAAAAAAGAAATATAGCTTCCTTGGAACTTCTGTTGTTTAGAAGGAAATGGTTAATAGCAGATTAGTAAGTCACTTCTTCTCTAGTGGGGATATCAAGGGAAATGATTCCTATCAAATCTTCTTGTACACAGGGATTATCTATCTACAAAATAGTAGATATCTAGTATATTTTTCTTAAGGACTTTGCCTGTACCTGAAGTTCACCTGTATCTGTGTGATATCATTTAAGATCTATAATTTATGTGGTCGGCTTTGACAATTAAATATGCTGAGTTTACACAATTGTTTTCTATGATCATATCTGAGATGCATCCTGTAATTCTTTATCAGTCTACCTCATTTAAGCTCAGGTTCTGACAATAATCGTCTTAACCCCTTTCTAATAAGTTGAGATTTTTCTAATTATACGACTTATTTAAACTCTTGATATTTATTAAACCTATTTCCATGTTCCCTATCTCAAAGAGTAGTTAAAAAAAAAAAAAAGAGATGTCATGAAGAATCAGAATATTTCTCTTTGAAAATTGTGCTTGAATTTTCTTCTTCAAAACGTTGACCATGGCCACTTTTATGGCTTGAATTACGTTTCCCTAAAAGATATATTGAAGACTGAATTCCCAGTAGTACCATAGAATATCACTTCATTTTCAAACAGGACATCTGGAAATGATTAGTTATGATGATACCACATTGGAGTAAGCTGGTCTCTTAATCTAAGTGTCCTTATAATTAGATGGGCAGAAACAGATACAGAAAGACAACCACTTGAATGATTAAAGTGATATGTCTACAAGCCAACTAACATGAAGGATTGCCAAGAACTGTCAGAGGAGAGAGGCATGGAACAGATTCTCCCTCCTGTGCTTCAAAAAGGGAGTGATTTTGACAACACCTTCATTTCAGACATCTAGCTTCCTTTTTCTGTTTTTTTAAGTCATCCAAGTTTGTGGTACTAATTTACAGCAGTCCTAAGAAACTAGTACATCCATAATGCATGGGCAACCTCATTAGCCCTAAGCTGAATGTCCTCGTAATTGGTACCTGTCTTTCTGGACTGCATTTTCTCAATGGGAGTGACTCATCCCTTGTCAGGAAACCACAGCTTTAAGGGGAAGAATGTGAGAGGGGCTTGCTAAGTTTCTTACTTCTGATATGGTTTGAGTCAATGTTAGTTTGCAGCAGAGATTTTGGCTTGTTCTACCTGACTACTGTAGTTATAATTATCTCAGACCTCAGATTGCAGGTAAAAAGAACACTTATATACTGAAACAATAGTCTCTGATTTCATTATTTTCAGGTGGAAAATATTAAGCTTAGACATTTCTCACTTTTTTGACCTTATTGAAAGTTCTAAATGTTGAAGTTTTCAAAACAAGTTTTCTCATCTGTTTCCTTCTTCAGCTCGAGGCACACAGTTGAACAGATTAACCAATTGTTTTGTTATACTTAAAACTGCCCATTGCCAAGACTGGGATTGAGTGGCCCACATTGCTGTCCACATGACCTCATGAGCTTGGCCAGACTATGTACACAGTCCAGTCCTTGTTCTGAGTGGTTGGCGCAACCACTCAGATGTGGCTTAAGTTGCTTGCACTTCAATATCATTCTGACCTAATTTGCTTTTAAAGGATCTCTTTTTATGGTGGGAAGATGGTTGCCACAGTTTTGAACTTACATTTTCTCTCATTTTAAGTCAATGAAGTGTTAGCAAAATCATGAGTCATTTCATTGACTTTGCTTTAGGCAACTTTGCATTTCTAAATGAATCACAGTGGATGGAGAAATAGCATGTGCTAAATGACTTAGGTCTAAGACATATGCTCTGGCCCCATACCTCCAGAAACACATGATCTCAGCATGACGGACGACCAAATTTTCCCGTGGTCCTTTGCAGATGCTGGAAGCTGGTCAGTCAATGTCCACTATAAATAATGGAATTAGAAAGATGGAGCAATTTGGTGGAGCAGGACTTTCCAACAACCATTTTGCCATGGAAACATCAATTTGAACAACAATTTATGCATACAAATGCCTTCACAATAGCTAAGGAAACCAATTAAGAGATCACAGTGCCCAATTATAAGTCAAAAATAAGAAAGGACCTATTGAATAAGCTTAGAAAGGAAAGTTTTACGTTATTTGCATCATTCCTACCCCTACCCCAGGCAAAACAGTACATAGAGATACCATCTTCTTGGTGGAAAGAAAGTGATCCCAGGACTTTGCCTCGGACTCCAACAGTGGGCCCATCACAGGAAAACCCAGCCCTGGATAGACCCTCATGCACCCATATTCAGCTAGTATCCACAAACTAAGCCTTCCCTGGTACCAGGTAAGCCTACATAGACCCAAATTTCAGGATTACATTGCAGACTTGGTCTTTAGCCCACATTCCCAACAGGATAACTTTGGATAGTCCTCGGTGACACTAGGCTTCTAGCATGCCACACTGGCTTCATCTACCTTAGGCACCACACCTGCTAGAGCAGATCTCAGGTTTTAGACAGCATCCCACTGGCTGCAGCTGCCCAGGGCTCTGGCCCTTATTAGTGCCCTGCCTGTTACAGGACTGGGCTTTACCAGACAAAGCCAGTCTGTGTAGACTGGAATAAGTACCTATTTCTTCAAGTGTGCAAATATCCATTCACAACCACAAGAATCGAGAACAATCAAGGACATGGGACTTTACCAAATGGACAAAATAAGGTAGTGCCTGACCCTAAAGATGTGGAGGTGTAGGAAGTTATCTGGCAAAGAATTCAACATGCCTGTTTTAGAAGAGCTCAGTGAACATCAGAAAATACAGCAAAATAATTTAACAAAATGAAGAAAATAAGTGACCAGGCCAACAAATTTAATAGATTAGTTTTAAAAAATGAAACAGAATTCCTAGAGGCAAAAAAATACAATGAACAAAACTTTAAAATGCAATAAAGAGCATCAATAGCAGAGTTAATCAAGCACAGGTGTGAACTCAAAGACAGATTATTTAAAAATATATAGTCAGAAGAAAAGAGAAAAAAGGGAATAAAGGATTAATGTAACGGTAATAAAAGATTAAAGTTTTGAGTCATAGGCGTTGGATAATAATGATAAAGGAGTAGAAAGTTTATTTAAAAAAACAGTAGCATAAACACTTTGTAAACCTAGACAAGGGTATAAATGTCCAGGTACAGGAAAGTGAAAGATTTCCAATCAAATTCAATCCAAATAAGACTACCCAAGACAATTATGATCAGAGATTGACTGCAATACAATAGTGGTAGAGGACTTCAACACTCCACCTTCAGGATAGATAGATCATCCACACAGAAGAGCAATACAGACCATTAAACTACACTCCAGATCAAACAGACCTAACAAAGTAATATAGAACATTCCATTTAACAGCTGCAGAATATACCTTCTTCTCAACACCATATGAAACATTCACCAGGTGAGATCATGTTAACCTGCAAAATGAGCCTTAACAAATTTAAGATCAAAATCATATCGATATTTTCTGACAATGGTATTGGAATTACTAGAAAGTAATAATAAAGAGAAACGTCAGAAAATTCAAAATACATGGTTTCATCATTATACAATGTATAAAAATGTATTGAAATATACCCCCATTAACATTACATGTCAATCATAAACAATTTTTTTAATTTCAAAAAATTAAAAATGTAATTACCCTATGAGCTAACAATGCCTTTACTGGGTATATATTTTAAAAAAATGAAATCTACAGATACTACTATTGAACCTCCTCTAAAAGTTTGGAGAGTTTGACTCTCCTCTAAAAGTCTGGTTACTCTGACTCCAATAACCCGGACTGCCAGGTTCCATTAAAAATAGTATCCTAGTCAAAAGAGGGATGCTAATATTTAGAAAGCTTTTTGAGATCAAATTAATTAGAATGGTGAAGAAATTTCACATCCCTGATACAGTTCCACTCTAATACCTGCAACTTTACACAGACAGCTCACTTGACTTAACCTTTTCAGATAACAAGATCTATTCATTATTTGTACTTCAGTATAGACTAATCAGTCTTTGTTCTTAATATCTGAAACTAGAGCCATGGAGGAGGCAAGAAATAGTGAGTTTTGACTGTGTAAGTTTTTAGAAAGGGCAGATGAGAATGTTTTGTTGAGAAGCATTTTAAGAATTTATTTATATAAAAAGTATTTCACTTTATTGAACATGAAGGCATCAGGTTCTTATTGAACACAAATGGTACTTGATGGGAAATATGCTTATCCACTGACAAGAGTTACAGAAATGTTATTGATGAAGAATGTTCCAAAGCACATGAATTTGCCTGATTCAGTCTGTAGAGTCTAATAAATTTGTTACATTTCCCTGATGGAAGGGAATGGTTAAATGAGCAAGATAGCACAGTTTTAAGGTGTCTTAGTTCTGAACTTGTGCATTTTAACCTTACTCCCAGTATAATTTGGTTTGGGCTATCTATGTACTTGTTGGCTAGATAGCAAAGGAACATTAATATTAGACTTTTAATAATTTGCTTGCTATCACGATCATCATTCTCTCTGTTAGCACATATATAAATTTAATGTGCATCAAATGTCTGAGTTTAAGCCTAGTGTTTATACTATTAACGTTTACTATTTACTATGCCAGAAACTATTCTAAGAATTTTAAATATATTGCCATATGATATGCAATATATAATACAAATACATTGATACTCCCTAAGAGCAAATGACTTCTAACTTGCAGATGAAGAGACTAAGAACATATAGTTTAAACAACTTCACCCACTGTAACAGAGGTAATAGCAGGATTGGGGCCTAGGCAAATGCATTACTTAAACTTGTATATAATTTCAAGTTTAACTGTTTCCTTCTTTTAATTTGGTTGCTGTCATTCACGATTGAAAATGTGTCAGTGTCAGGAAGTAAACTGATGTTTGCTGTTGTCAATAAACTACATGGCCAGGTCTTTCTTCATGGGGGAAGAAATTGCTTCATATACAATATTGTATGGTTTTCATTTTAACAGAAAAAGTCAGGTTAAGGCTTTAAGAAGTAACAATTTAATACTGAATATTTAGAAATAATGGTACACACAGACACCACAGTAATATAAAATGCATACGATTTTACATTGTTTTCTTATGAACTCTTAACATGAATGGCTGATGCTTCCGACAAATAAAATTTTGGAGAAAGGTACCAGATATTTTGTGAGGTTCATTTTAAATACCATTTAGTCATGCAATTAGAAGATCTTTAAAAAAATAAGTATGGCAAATATATGGATTTCTGAAGTATAAACTGACATACAAATCTATATTATTTTCTTAATATTTTTCATTAAAGCATCTTTAAAGCATTCTGTAACATGAAGTTGAGAGCTCAAATTAGATGCAAGGAAAAGGCATGAGATTTTATTAGAATTGTGTAATTCACATACTAGATATTTACATAAAAGTGAACATAAACTTGATAAACAAAGTTATACTTTATTTTATTCACCAAGTCATTAATTTCAGAAAACTTACTGTAAAAATTATAACATAAAATTCCCAATTCTGAATGTTAATAAGGAAACATATAGGAGGAATTCTAAAAGTTAAAGTCTACCTTCAAAGAGCAGTAAAGGAGTAACACAACATTGCCCCTTGGGGATTGTCAAAGCTTCTTCTAGAACTCCTCAGGAATAGATTCTTTTGAGACATAAGCATACCATCCTGTAATAGGCTTTTGTGTCCAAACTTATACATGATCACAACTCCAAAGCATATTGGTTAGTGATATGCAATTAGATGTCCCCACTTCATTTCCACCAACAGGCAGGCAGCTCAGAGGAAAAAACAATGATTACCTTTTCTTACTTGAATAATTTGAATAAAATACCTATTATGAGTTTACAGAGAAGAAATAATAATCTTACACACAGGGAGCTTATGAACTTAAGATTTTAAATTTCAAGTACTAGATAGTAGTTATTGGAAGAACACATTCCTTAATGGAACTTAAGCCATCAAAACATAATTGTTAAATTACTAATTAAAAAAGTTAACACAGAAGGTAAAAAAAAGAATCTTCCCTAACTAATTTAGAGCAGTGACCCTTAATCTTGACCATAAATTAGAATCACTGGGAGAGTTTTTGGAAAAACTGAAGCATGGTTCCACTGCCCTGTAATTCAGATATAATTATACGATGGTGTCCATATTAAAAGCCCCTTGATTGATTTTAATATGAAGTGAGGGCTGGAAAGCATTATTTGGAATAATTATTAGATTATTAATTACTCAGGGTGGATTTGATTTAAATAAATTAAAAAAATTCAAATATATGACCATTTCCTATATAATAGGCACTGTTCTAAGTGCTAATAAGAATTTTTTTTCTATAAAAATTACTGGATAACCTTAATATATACATTTTATCATTTGAATAGTTACATAAATTTATTAAAATATTACTCAAACTTCTATTATGGTCTGCTGTCACGAAAGATTTCCTTCTACTTTTCTAAAATACTCTCCATTTGATACTACAACCGAAAAGATCACACTCTGAAACTTCTTCTCAAGATACATGAAGAGAAGATAAGAGTAGTAAGATGAATTTCATTTCTCTAGTCATAATACATGAGGCAATCTCTACCTTCCATTTGGAGGCACAAAGCCATAATCTAAGAACTGAAATTAAGCATTGTGTTGATGCTTAACAGAATCTTATGAGCTGAATTAACTCCGATTGATATCAGTGCTTACTTTAAAATGCCTTAAAAAAAAACAGGCACGTAAGAGTGGATCTTTTAATTCAGACCTTTTTATCTTAGGATTTATAAAACAATTCTTTAAAAACTTATAGGAATATGGTCTTTGAACCACATATAATTAGAAACCAGTTATTGCAAAGGAACTAAAATATATAGTTTTTGAAATACGGCATAATTAGAAATTAGTTACTAATCCAGGATGATAGATTAAGCTTAACATTTTAAATTAAAACTAACTTTATTAGGTATTATAAAACTCATTTGAAATATATTTTAACTGAAAAAAATCAGATTTAAATTAATTTTATTTGTATCTACCTTTCAACCTAACATGCAGGTTTAAATATGCCAAAACCAACAAATTTATTAATCCTATGTTAGGCCAATTATCTTTTACATAGCTGAACAGCAAGCCAAAAAATGATGCAATTTTGGTTAAACCATAATATATGGACAAGAAAATGGAATAGAAATTTTTTTCCATACATAATGGAATTAGAACAGCCTTAAAATTTTTACGAAAGCTCAGTAGTCAAAATAAATATTTAATAAAAATATATACCATAACAAGATATCAAGAATTTAGTGTTTAAAAATAAACTGTCACATTGTTTTGCCTTCAGTTAAACAGAAGTGAATTTAGTGGCTTACGGTATCTAAGAATGATTAAGGTGTGGTTTTGGAAACAAAAAATTAAAATTCAGAATAGACCAGAGAGTTAACACTAAGATGAAAGAGAAATTTACTATGACCCAAAGTTTAAAGTTAGAGTTATTGGGATTTCTCAGCATGATTACGATTCGAAGATAAAGTGAAAGAGAAATCATGATTATGTTACTTATAATGCAACACTATCACTAAGGAAAACACAACAAAACAAACCCCCACCCCCAAACTAGCAATACATAAAAGCACCATTAGAAATGTGTTATATGTATGTGTAAAACTTTACTTGCTTAAAAACTGCATTGTGGAGTGACATTAAAGACACATATGTAATTATGAAAATACATTCTTAAGCTAGTGTGTGACTTCTTAAAAAAATACTTCATCCAGCATTCCTCCTAACCCAAAAATATGACCTAAGGAAAGCTGTTGCTTTTTTGTAGTGCAAAGTCCCTTGGTTAAACAAAATTAATAGAGATAAAAGAAGTGTTCATAAAGACTTTAAATTGCAGATATTTAAATTAGATTTGAATCCACAAATTCTAAGAAGTTTTAAAAAAAAAGTAGGCCAATAAATGGGAATTCACAGAATAAACCAGCACATGTTGGGTTTGCCTTCAAGGGATTACTATCTAGGTCTGAAAAAATTTTTAATTGAGTACTAAAGATTATTATTTCAGAAAAATCTCCCTTTTATAATAAGTTGCAAATTTGTCACCTGTAATTTAATATTTCTGCCATATTCACTCAAATCTATGAAAACTTTTATGTAATACATATCCTGGGGTAAGACAGGTCATTAAATGAAAATGTTTTGATTCTATGTTGAGAAAGCTCATGATAGACTGTTAGGGATCCTTGATATTTTCAGGGCTCTTGGTACAAGCAATCACACGATACAACACATTATAAATAATAATGCTATTCACCATTTAAAATACGTTCAATCTCTTCCAGTCTTTTTAAAGCAGCAACTCTTTTCTTTTCAATTTCTTTGATGTCTTTTGTTGTTTTGTGGGGCATCTCTTTGTCTGCATTTTTTCCTAATTGTTTGTTGGATTTAGACTGACTTTTATTATCACCTGTTTTTATTATTTGTGTTGATCTGGATTCACTTAAAATTCCTTTTACACTTTCAGTTGGAATTTTGTCTCCTACAACTGAAGTCTTATCAACTGGCTGTTCTGCAAAACTAGATGAAGAAATTTTATCCCTGACTATACTCAAATGGCGCTGAATATACTCTTCATGTGGTGCTAAAGCCAATGTTTCAACCAGGCATCTTTCAGCTTTTAATAAGTCCTTCTCTTCAAAATAAACAACACAAAGATTATGCTTTCCTTGCACATTGCTTGGATCCAACTCCAAAATCTTTTCGAAACACTTTTTTGCTCCATGTATATCTTTTTTTTGATTCATCAGGATATCTCCCTTTAAGATGAGGCCCTTGATATGATCAGGATAGTATTTGAGTAAGTCTTCCAATATTGGCAAAGCTTTTAATTCTTTTGCAGTCTGAGAATACAGGAGAGCAAGGTTAAACAAAGCACTTCTGAAGTCAGCTTGTAATTTTATGGCTTTTTTCATCCAAATTTCTGCTTCAGTGTCCTTGCTGTCATCCATGGCAAGCATTCCCAAGTTGAAATAGCCATTAGCATCTTGTGGCTCTTCATTTACATAGATTAGAAGTCGTCTTCTAGCTTCGGGTCTAAGTTTAACCTCACCTAAGAATAGTATTTTTTTTTTAAAGAAAAAAAATTATAATGTTGGCAAAACAAGTCTGAGGATCAGAGATATTTACAAGTATTTAGATTACAAAAAGACAGCATCAAAACAATTTCTGTAGCTAAAAATAGTGGAAGGCCAAAACCTCAAAGTCTTCATAGGAAAAACATGTATTTTAACACTGAAATTATAGTTCATTTCCTTTCCTTTAAGGAAGTAAGAGTCCTTCAGAAACAAAAATCTCATTATTAAGTCAGATCATTTTGTCTGTTGCCACAAATTTTTAGAAATGTTTTAAGGGGGGTAGGCGAGGTGGCTCACGCCTGTAATCCTAGCACTCGGGGAGACTGAGGCGGGTAGAATGCTTGAGCACTGGAGTTTGAGACCAAACTAAGCAAGAGTGAGACCATATCTCTACTAAAAATAGAAAAACTAGCTGGGTGTTGTGGCAGGTACCTGTACAGCTACTCGGGAGGCTGAGGCAAGAAGATTGTATGAGCCCAAGAGTTTGAGGCTGCAATGACCTATGATGCCATAGCACTCCACCCAGGGTAACAGAGTAGAAAAAACAAAAGAATTGTTTTAAGGACAAAAATATACCATTAAATATAAAGCTATAAAATGAAGATTTAGAAAACAAATACAGAAGAACCTCCATAGCTGACTACCTCCTTAAGTTCACCTAATTTTCAAAGACTAGACATGTACCACGTATATGTATAAGTATGGTAGGACTAGTTCCTTCTGTTAACCATCTCCATATATGGATCAGTTTGTTACAGTCCCTTGGGTGGTCAACGTACAGAGGTCCTACTGTATTTACTGAAATACTTTCTATTGCAAATAAATGAAAAAATTTCAGTTTTACAATCATAAACTTTATGGTGTAATCTCCTGTGGAATAATGAACATATTTCATAGTCATTAAGGTTAGATAAGCTTGCAAAATTATTAATATCAAAATTTGTACATTTTGAAAACCAGGCATAAAGATCTCTATTCTGTTATTTGACAGCATTATGAATAAAGAAAATTTGAAAATAAATCAGCAGGCTTCTGCTCTTATCTTGGATTAGCTACTAATGTAGCTATATGAAGGTTTGTCATTAGATCAATTTGGTTTTCACTCTAATCTACTAAACAGAAGACCGACAAAAATAAACTCAATGGTTTTAACTCCTAACTACAATGATCATATGACTCATTTTTTGCAAAAGTTTTTTTTTTTTTTTTTTGAGACAGAGCCTCAAGCTGTCACCCTGGACAGAGTGCCGTGGCATCACAACTCACAGCACACTCCAATTCCTGGGCTCAAGCGAGTCTCCTGCCTCTGCCTCCCAAGGAGCTGGGACTACAGGCGCTCACCAAAACGCCTGGCCACTTTTTTTGGTTGCTGCCGTCATTGTTGTTTGGTGGGCCCGGGCTGGATTCGAACCCACCAGCTCAGGTGTATGTGGCTGGTGCCTTAACCCGTTCAGCCACAGGCGCCGAGCCTTTTGCAAAAGTTTTAAGAAATGTATAAAAGAAATAACTAAAAATTGTAGAATTTTCAAACATAAAAATTAAAAAAATTATAAATCATGTACACCACTTTGTGAAGAACAAAAAGTCCTTTATAAAATACATATCAAAGATCCAGACTTATTGTAATTAATTTAGTTTTGCTAAATTATAGGAAAGATAAGAAATTAGAATATCTCAGAAAACATAATAAACTGAATACAAAATGATGCTAAAGGGAGGGGAGAGGGGAGGATGGATGAAGGGAAGGTAATTGGTGGGATCACATCTGAGGTGCATCTTAGAAGGGTACAGATGAAACTTACTAAATGAAGAATACAAATGTCTTCATACAATAACTAGGAAAGTGCCATGTAGGCTATGTTAAACAGTTTGATGAAAATGTTTCAGAATGTACATGAAGCCAGCACATTGCACTAATGTACACAGCTATGATTTAATTAAAAAAAAATTGATGCTAAAAATATTTGCTCTTGTAAATAAAAAGAAAATAGATGTTATTTTTTTAAAAATACCATATAATGCTCCTAAAACCTGATTATGTAAAAATTTCATAAGTTCATATTATTTAGGATGTCTATTTATATATAAAAAGGTTATTTTATAGACCATAAAATAACAGATAAAATAACAGCAGAACAAATTAATCAGGTATTGCTTGACAGACTGAAAAATTAGTCTTAACACATACCAGAAAAATTAATTACTATTATTACAAATGTTAGTACATATTACTTGAGAAGAGTTGTTTTAAATATTTTTTTCCTTTAAGTATTTTTTCTTTAAGTCACTTAAGCACAGTTCTGCTACAAACTATCCATCCATAAAACATTGTCTATGGGTAAGGAAATTTAAGGTTTTTTTTTTTTTACATTCCAAACTATAATTTGTTTAAATATAGAAATATTTTGAGAAAACATACCTGATTCTTGCATTAATATAGCAGAATTGAATAATGCTAGTTTATGCTTTGGATTTAGTTCTAAAGCATGATTAAAGTTTTTCAGAGCTTCATTTGGTTCTTTAAGTTCAATATGTACAATTGCCAAGTTATACCAAAGGTCTGCATTATTTCTGTCCAGCTCTAGTGCTTTAAGATATGCTTCCTTTGCTTTGAGAGGTTTATTCATTTTTAAAAGCAATTCTCCTCTATGGAAAAAATTAAACACAATCTTTACTTACAACATTATCATGTCAGTTTGTAGATAACATTTTTGACAAGTTTTAAGCTTTTCTACACACAGCTTTCTTTTCCACTTTTAACTCAGGCTAAGTCCTAAAAGCTCTCTTTTAAAATTAATTCTTTGAAACTGTTCTCAAATCTAAACTTCTTAGTTCAGCAAATGTGGCTTGATACATTTTCAAACATTACTGAAGAAGAAAAGAGCCTGCCTGAATTTAGAGGGCAAGATGTGAGGAAGGTATGGAAGAAAAGGAGACAAAGAATATACATTCTTTGGATCTATCTTCAAAAGAGACAGACTAGACTGCATGAGAAAAATGACAGCTAACCAGAGTGAAGAAGATTCATGAATCTGTCATAGTGATAGTAAAAGTATTTCAAGAAGGAAAAAATATATAGTGGTGATGGGGAAATTCCAGTCTTCAAAGCTATGATAGAAGTCTCACTATATGAAAAAGGCACAGCAGATGACATTTTTAACTCCTTCCTATATTAATTTAGTCTTCTTCAATGTGTTCTTAGAAAAATGACCATTCATTAAAAAAAGAATTACCAAAGCTGAAGAAGTGGATCAGCTATATGCAGACAGTTTTGAGGAATACATCTAAAATTACAGATCAGTTTGTACAAAGCCATTGTATAAATCTTTCCACTATGATTCTATTTTTCTATTAGGAAACTTAAAAGTCATTTTACTTAGAAAATATTTTTTGCTACATATGTACAAATCACATTTGAGTATATAACATGTTATTTTTATTATGATACCATTCCTTTGTATAGCATCAGCTTAGGAATAAAATCAAAGACATAATGATTAATATTTTCATTAAAGCGACTTCCAAAAAGAATGTAGATAATGCTATTTTTTTTTTTTTTTGTAGAGACAGAGTCTCACTTTATCGCCCTAGGTATAGTGCCGTGGCGTCACACTGCTCACAGCAACCTCCAGCTCTTGGGCTTAAGCGATTCTCTTGCCTCAGCCTCCCGAGTAGCTGGGACTACAGGCGCCCGGCTATTCACCAAACTTTTTATCAGGTGGAGAAGAATCAAGATGGCGAGAAGGAGTGAAGGTGGAGAGCAGCAGTTCAGAGTCAGTGCTGCTCAGCCTCATTTCTGTACGTTTTCAAAAGCCCACCTGTTTGCAAGTTAAATCTCGTGAATTTGATAGGGAATTCTACAATATACCATTAGCCATTTAAAAAAAAAATCAGCGATTAAACCAACGGTTCTCCACCTGTGGGTCGCGATCCCTTTGTAACAATGAAAATACATCCTGCATATCAGATGTTTACATTACGATTCATAACAGTAGCAAGATTACAGTTATGAAGTAGCAACAAAAATAATTTTATGGTTGGGGGTCACCACAACATGAGGAATTATATTAAGGGGTTGTGGCATTAGGAGGCATTAGGAAGGTTGAGAACCACTGTAACCTATTGTAGAATCCCACTCAACAGCCCCTGGTTCAGTTTAATGAAACAGCAGCAAAATTATAAATCCAGTTCTTTGCTTTGAATTTTTTTTTTGAGACAGAGTCTTACTGTGTTGCCCCAGGGATAGAGTGCGATGGCTTCATAGCTCACAGCAACCTCAGTCTCTTAGGCTCAAGTGATCCTCTTGCCTTAGCCTCCTGAGAAGCTGGATTACAGGCTCCTGCTATCATACCCAGCTAGTTTTTCTTTTTTTTTTTTTAGTAGAGACAGGGGTCTGTCTGTCTTGCTCAGGCTAATCTTGAACTCTTGAACTTGAGCAATCTGCTCACCTTGGCCTCCCAGAGTGCTAGGATTACAGGCACAAACCACTGCGCCCAATTTGCTTTATATTTTAGATTGATACTGGGAAATATGGTCATGTTATAGTTGCCTGCTTAATTTAAATTTTAAAACTGCGTTAGATCAAATTTTTAATAGAAAAAAAATTTTAAAGAATATCTGTGGATAGGTCAATGTAAAGGATGCTGTCATACTTTCTGAAAGTTTAATTCTTTGTCAGTCATGTACCATCTTTCCTAAGAATAGAATACTAATAATTTCTGCCTGCAGAGAATCATGAAGTCTTGGTAGTTAATGAAAACTAACTATGGGAAAGAACTAAATCCAATGCTTTTTGCTATCTAATTATCTCAGCATAATTAACTGTTTGCTAGATTTAGTGCCCAAATCCTTTTTTCCAAACTTAAATTTCATAGTCCTTTTGATTACACAAATATGATACTCTATCATATATGTGAACTAGAGGGAGTGTGTAAGGAATAATTAGATTCACCTGGATTTCTTCCTTTCTTTTAAACTTCCTCTCCACCCGCTAAGCTTCGAATGCAAATTTAAAATATTGCTTCTCCACAGACAATCACACCATCGCTATTTCTTCCTTCTCACTAAAATGCAACCTCTAAAATGCGCCTAAATAAAAACAAAGAAATCACACATTTGAAGATAATTAGTGCTTTTGCTTGACAAAAATTTGCCCACTCCCCAGTCGTGTTCCTATGTCCGTAGCAATCAGTGCCACTCATTTGGGTGTCTCCAAACACTTGACTGGAGGGGAATATTGGTCCCCCAAAGCATTAGCTTGTAATTTATTAACATGTTTCAAAGTCTCAAGGAGCAAGAAAACAAATAGCCCAACGTACTTTCTTCTTGACCACTAATGCAAGCACAATTTAAAGCCATAGAAAAGGCCAGTAAATGAGAAAAATGCAAATGTTCATCATATTCCATTGCTGTTTTGACACAGCAATTAGATTTGTGCAGAACAGCAAGATTGTTCCAATTCTATTCTCCCAAACATAAGTCTTAAAAAAAGAGGTTACATTTGTGACTGTAGCTCGTGGAGCACCCAATCTGGCATCCTGAAAATCCATATGTAAGCCACACTTATATCTTAAACCTGTCAAACAAATAAATGTACAGAAGCAGTAATTTATGTACTTTATAGACTGTTTTGCCCTTTTAGAGCAAAAGCCTAATTTTCAAGTGTTGCTATTTTAACTTCTGGCAGTGCCTAGGAGATAACTGAGGTTCAAAATGTGAATTTTACAAGTAAAATGTGATTCAAAAATTGATTTACCCTGTTCTCACTACATGTGAGACAGAGAAGAGAAATGCTGGGTGTTTGTGAGCTTTAGGCAAGGGGAAACATATTGCTAAGTACAGAAGCCACGCAAAACTTTGCGGGTTTTCAGTTTAGAAGTGAACTTGAGCCTTTCCCAGTTCAAGTTCTGTTTAGGGCCGGCAAAACATGACTTTCTGATTCAAAGAAATAAGGCTTAAAAAGGCTTATAAAACAGGCTCACAGGCTTCTTGTACATCAAATAGCTCTTACACAATGGCATTTAGATGATTTAAGTGTAAATGAATCAAAGACATATGGATTGCATTTCCCTTGAAATACGCATGGGTTTTAAAATGAAGGGAAAACACACTTGCCAAAATCCTTTTTGGGTTGCACTGCATCAAAAACATTTGGAAAATGACTTTAAATGTTTGGAAGAACCCCAGACATCGGGTTCAGCCACCCCTGGAGACTAAATCAGTGTCCTTCATCCAGTGATAACTGGGCCCCTGTTTTGCAAAGAAATTTCTTAAAAATGTCAAGTCCTGAACCTGATACTCCTTAAAACTGACTATCTTGATGTTTGAATTGCTAATTCAATGATCAGGTCTTATAATGGAGTCTTCCCCAGAGATCAGGAGTCCATTTTGTGTTAGTTAAGCCACCAGAAGCACATTTCAGTTTTACCCAATTTTGCAACTGTGGTTAAAAATGTAAGTTCTCTCTGTTCTGGAGGTAAAAATTAATGCTTATAAGGCGCCAAAAGGAAATCGGGTTTTCAAGCTGAATGAACGGACTAAATGACCAGAATATAAAAATGGAAAACTTGTTTATTGTAAATGTATTCAGACAGGAGTTCTGACATCACGTAGCTGTTAGCATACTTTTTAAAGAAAAAGAAAGTAAATGAAAGAAAGAAGAAAGAAAAAGACAAAAAATGGGTAGTAATGTGACTTTGGAGTAAAAAAGAGATTGTGAGAAAAATTCAGAAATAAACTAGTTTTGACAGAAAAAGACACTTTCATGAAAACAGCCAATTAGCAATGAGAACAAAAACAATTACAACAAACTCAAAAAAGGCTGATGATGTACAGGAAGGTGAGGTGTTGAAGTGAGGGTACAATGTCTGGTACCAGTGAGGAACAAGGCCTTCTCACAAGGAGAAGCGGAGCTGTACTGCTTAAAGACAATGTGTGAGATGTTGAAATAAGAAAACAGAAAAAACACAGGTTAATACCTAAACTGAGAGAAAGGCTACAAAGGCACTCAGTAGTGAGGGAAGTGTAAGAAAAGACCCTGTAAAACATGTGAGAGGTTGGCTGTTATTTAAGTCTCTGCAGTCAAGCAGCTTCTATTAAAAAGGCTAGATCAGTTTTTACATGCAGTTATGATGTGAGAGGAAACAGCTTTCAAAATTGTTTAATGACCTCCTGATAGGAAGGTTAACAGGATTATCACACAGTTCACTGGCGGATGGACAGCAGATTCTCAGCATGTCCTGCACTCCATGTGTAATTCCAATATTCTCCTTTACAGGGAAGTGCAAAATCATTGTGCTACTTACTCAAAGGCATTAGTTGGAAAGTTGGGATGCTTTTAATGAGGGAAGTTCAACACAAAAGAGAATAAGGATGGGAAGAAAATGGCTATGAAAACCTGAGTTCTCTTAGCCTAATTCTGCCCTACTGGCTATGGTGGTGGCAGGCGCAGGAATCCTTTGGAGGTTCTGGTTTGCTATGGTCCCCTCTCACTTCTCACTGGGCTAACCAGTGTGGCACTCTCTGCTTCTGACGTGTGATTGCTCCTCTGTTTAGCTGTCTGACCATTTTCTTGTTAAAGTGGGGAAATATTCTCCACCTTCCCTTCTGTTGTGCAGACCACAAAGGAATACAGCTTTGCATTGTCAGTGTCCAGTGGAGACTCTAATGAGAAGAATCTCTGTGACAGCCTTGCCTCTGATAGTTGGGGCATTAGTACCAGCTGGGTGTGGGAGAGCTATGATAGAGATGGGAAGAATGCAGTCCAAAGAACACTCTGAGCAATGCCCATCAGTTGTGGAACAACACATCATACCTTTTCTCCTGTAGGGACCCATTATTTTTGCCATAGGCTTAGATTCTCTGACTCTTGAGAAATTGTATTAGTCAGTATAATTAGTGACAGGTGCTATAACAAAAGAACCTCAGGATCTTAGTGGACTTTACCTACTAAAGATTTTAAGATTTTTCTTCTAATATCAAGTCTGTGTGGTAGGCAGCTTCCTATTCCATGATTCTGGAATCCCAGTTCTTCCATCTTGTGGTGGGGTCATCTTTTAGGGCTGCTTCAGAGTCCACTGGTGTATTATCTATGTTCAGCTAGCTGGCTGGCAAAGGGTGAGGAAGATCACGTTGTACGTTTTATGCCCAGGACTAGTGTGACTATGTGTGAACATTACTCCCACAACACTGCCTCAGCCTTGACTGATAAGGATCCTGGGAAATGTAGTTTTCTGTATGCCCAGGAAGAAAAAGTATGAATGGTGAATATTTAGCCATTCTCAGCCACATTCACTAAAGGGCTTTCTTTACCAGTCTAATGGAAACTAACCCTCAGTGGGTCTGTCTTCTCACTCTCTGCCTTATGTTCAGAGACGTCTGAGTTCACAAACATTATTTAATGTGGAAAGTGAGACAGATTATTTAAAGATACATACCTAATATGTGACAGAACTGAAATGTAATTCAGATTTACCTGAATCTCAGATTATATTCTCCTTCCATATTTTGTACTTTGGGGAGTGGCTCCAGGAGTGAGATCAGATTGGAAAGAACCTGACTCCTTTGCATCCCTGGAGCCCTTTGAGATATCAGATCTTCAGTGGCATCAAAGGTTTGATTCTAGTGGTATTGTAATTAGGGCTAATTAGGGGTACTTCCCCTAGGGTTACAAAGACAAAGCTCGAGGTCAATATTGCCTCGCAGTGGCAGGGAAGTGAAAAACTTGGGATACAGTGAACACCCTCCCCTCCAAATTGGACATAGGAAGATGGCAAAGTTAAATGGCATTGGAAAATATATTTACATCGCTTTTTCACCAGAAGACCAAAGAAAAAGTCAAGGGAAGGCCAATGAGAAGGAGAAGCAAGATTCAGCCTGGATTTCAGGATTGTGCTTCCCGTGAAGCTTTGCTTTTCCAGCATCCACATGGGTGAGGTTGTGTTCTTCATCCACCAGAGACTCCACTTTCCAGTCAGTGAAGTGAAGATGGTGAAACTTAGTTCCCAAAGTACTGAGAATTTACCAATTTACCTAGCAAATAGGAGCCAGGGCAACTAAAGGCTACTCCATTTCTTCTCTTCATTGATACTCTTTATTTTATATAACAAATACCACCAAGGGAAGGCATGGTGGTGGAAAGATAATTCTAAATGATATGACAGAAAAAAAAATAAAATAAAAAATAAATGCTATGACAGATTGATAAGATAAAATGGTAAATAAATTAATGAATACATTAATAAATGATTCATCAATTTCTTCATTCATTTAGCCATCAGTGATTTAATAATTCATTCATTCCTACATACATTTACTAAATACATACTCTTTCATGGAAAACTTCATACTGAACATTAGGAAGATTGAAAATAGACAGTATAACACATACTTTTAGAATCTGTGCTCCCCATTAGAGGAGACAGACATACAAAAATCAAGGAAATTACACAGTGGAACATGATAAATAACATATTTAAATTAAGAGCTGTGGTAGTGCAGAAGAGGGAGGTTAGAACAGGGCATGTGAAACATTTGAGAGAATCAGCAGCACTTATATTGGCACTTGAGCAGTGGTGATTCTGAGATTTTCTGTTACAGGAGGAATTTCAAAGCAGGCGTCTGATTGGCAGGAAACAAAGACATTTCTTTTGAAGTTGTGCTTGCATACCATGAGCAGTGATTTTTTTAGAATGTTTATTATAAGTCAATAAAAAGAACTCAAATTTTAAAGATGCTTTTTTTGCTTTTTTGAGATAGAGTCTCTTTCTGTTGCCCTCAGCGGAGTGCCATGACATAATCATAACTCACAGCCACTTCAATCTCTTAGACTCAGCTCTTGCCTCAGCTTCCCCAGTAATTGAGACTACAGGCGCTATTTTTTTTTCTATTTTTACAGCTAGTTTTTTCTATTTTTTATTAGAGATGAGGTCTTGCTCTTATTCAGGCAGGTCTCGAACTCCTGAGTTCCATGGATCCTCCTGCCTTGACCTCTCAGAGTGCTAGGATTATAAGTGGGAGCCACTGTGGCCAGCCTTTAAAGATTGTTTTTATTCACACTCATAACATTATAAAAACTTAAAATATTCCTATTAAACATTTCTTACTTCTTTACAGATATTTACTGGGATGTTATAATATTATTTTTAATTAATTCTCTTGGGAAGCTATATTAGTCAGCTTGTGGTACCATAACAAAATGCCATGGGCTGGGTAGTTTAAACAGAAATTTGTTTTCTGGTAGTTCTGGAAAGTAGACATCTGGGATCAGGGTGTTGTCATGGTCAGGTTCTGGTGAGGGCTCTTTTCCTGGTGTGCAGAGGGCTGCCTTCTCAGAAGGCAGATAAAAGGGTCTGGTGTCTCTTCCTCTCTTTATAATGGCACCAGTCTTGTGGGACCAGGGCTCTACCCTTATGACCTCGCTCAAACTGAATTACCTTCTTAAAGGCTCTATCTCCAAATATAGTCACTTGGCAAGTGAGGGGTTCAACAAATGAATGCGGGGGTGTGAGTGGAGATAATTGATAGAAGTTCCCCCCTTGGTGCTCGCTCTGCTTTGGAAACATGGGTATTATTCCATTGGAGCACAGCTGGGAGAGGTAGCAGAAGCAGAATGATTTGCATTACCAAGTTAGGCTACAGAGTTGTCACTATTAAAAAGCTCAGATATATGATTTCAGTGTGAATTGCATACTGGTAAAGCAATATCTGTAGAAATAGTAAACTAATTGATCTTATGCATCTCTTTTAGATAGCCTTATAAAAATTCTCATAAGAATAAAGGTATACATTTTGTAATTTTCCATTGCTACATTTGTACAAAATCCACACGAATTTTTACAGGTTGGCAAACATTTCTACAGCTGTGTTGGGTTTTGTTTCTTTCTTGGAAGTAATATATATTTTTCAGCCTATACAATTTAATCATGACTAATGCTGTGTTCTTTAATAAACTAACATTTATTTGCAGCAATAAAAATAATCACTATTTGTTGACCAAGCAGTGTGGAGACAGTCTGAACTTTTGCAAGAAGCTGAGAGTTAATTTCAAAGAGATGGCACCTTTCCAAACAAACCACCTATTTGGTAAAGGGGCTCCCAATAAAATGTAAAAAGAAGTCCTGAATTTTTTCATGTTTACCTCTTGTCTCATGACCAGTACTCCGCTCCATAATTTGCGTTCAATTCTCCTACTTGTTTTGTATTTAACGTGGTGACATTGTGCTATAAAAAGGGACTCGGACAGGATATCTGTTGGTGTTAGACTGTTTGCTTTTGTGTCCCCTCAGTCAGAACCATCCCTGGGGAAACGTTGGCCCTCGGGAAATCACATGTTTTGCTCTTGTTCCTCTCTTTTGGCATTTTCATGCACTGAAAAGGATATTCAGCTGAACAGCATTGACTCTGAGGAAGGAAAAAGAATCAGGGACAGGCCAAGTGAAGCGTAGGATGTGTGTGTGTGGAAGGAGGAGCAGGCCTGAGGCAACCTTTAGCCTGTAGGTGCTTTGTGAGGATTAGAGAAAGGTATCATTCCCCCTGGGTGGACACAGCCAACCCCATGCTATGGTATATGGTTTGGCAAACAGCAAAGGTTGGATTTTGGCTTCCATTTTCCCCTTCAGGTAGGCACCTATCTGCAGTGGTTTCTGGCATGTCCAAGTTGAGAACCAAAAGCAAGGATCAGCTTTTCACATTACCTACTGTTCCAAACTTGGTGCGTAGTTTGTAGGTGGGAGATGATGTCTGTGAATGAATAATTTAATCATTATTGTGTTTGATCCTTTGCACTAGACCATATCACAAATGGGTTTATAAGTCTAGATTCTAAAGCTTTCCTATTTATCTTGAAGAAAAGCATTTATGAGGCACATAGTCAATTTGTGAAATTTTCCTCTTGAGTAAGTGGAATGATAATCTCAGCAAAACCCCTTAGAATTGTTCTTACGTAGTCCATTTGCTGACCTGTCCAGCTAAATTTAAATTTGGTATCATCTATATATTTGTGTTCAATAAAATGGTGTTTTCCCTTCCTCAGTCATTTCAACACATTTATGGGCCAAGATGATGAGGGCAGGGCCCTTTGGGCTCAAAGAGCACGTCCACAGTGATGAGGAGGAGTTGTAATATATGCCCAAAGGAATACACGATGTCCTCCCTTGGGGCCTAGCTGCACAATCTTCAGGGCTCCAGTATGAAATCATGATACAGAGCCTAGCCTGGTGGGTAAGTCTCTCTTCCCGTCCTACTGGCTGCCACCCCACCCTCGGTGCAGGGGTGACCTCCATGGGCTGGTAATTCCTGAGATGAGACACACTCAACACCTGAGTCTGGGGGTACGAGAAGTCCTTTTCCAATCTCTGCCCACTGCTCAGGTCTCTGCAAGGCAGGGGACAGGACAGCCACCCACCTGGGTACTGGCATCTGCACCCACACTCTGCCTCGGTCTAGGAGATTTGCAACAGAAATGATTGATTATTTATTAATTTATTTCAAGATATTATGAGGGCACACGTATTTTGGTTGCATAATTTGCTTTTGTACGCTTTGAATCAAAGTTATAAGTGTTCCCTTTACCCAGGTAGCGTGCATTGCACCCTGAGGTGTGAATTTATCCCTCCCGTCCTTCTGGCTCCCCCCTGCTTGATTGCCATTGAGGTTTACTTTCCAGTGTGTGTCTAAGTATGTATTAATTAGTTTCAGTTTAGTATTGAGTACACATGGTGTTTGTTTTCTGTTTCTTGCATTAGTTCACTCAGAAGAATGGTCTCCAGTGACATCCCAGCTCAGAGGTTATCTTACCAAAGATTCTAGATCACCATTTCTTTTCTTTCTTTCTTTCTTTTTTTTTTTTTTATAGTTGAGTAATGGCTTTTGACTTTGACCTTAAAGAATCTCATTTCAACAATTGTAGAGGGGACCAAATAGTCACACGGCATTTATGCCTGAGAGAAAAGCACAAATGTGACAATCTAGTCCTGTGCAAGGATCACTGGTCAACACGGGGTCTGCTGACCAGGAGGCAGCTGGAGGCAAGTTCAGGAGGAGATCCCTGCGTTCAGTCACCGTTTATTAAGGGTCGATGAGGTCTTAGTCCCTATTCTAGGTGCTGCTGGTATAATGTTGACCAAAGTCAGATGGGTTCTTTACCTTCATGATACTTACAAGTGAATGGAAACATTGAGGGCAAGGTGAGGAGGCTTTTGAATGTCATTTGCATTCAGGATTTCTGTGTAAACCTGAAAATCCTTCCAGTCAGAAAGACTTGTGCTTTGTCTCCCTCAACTTCCATGGCTGCCTGCTGCCTGCTCTACACTTAAATTATTTATTTTTTATATTGTGTTTTTTTACTATTTCACCTTCTATCACTAGTGCTATAGAAACATACACACACACATACACACCTATTTTTGAGACAGAGACTTGCTCTGCTACTCCAGGCTAGAGTGCCATGGCCTGTCGGCCTAGCACAGCAAACTCCAACTCTTGGACTCTAGAAATCCTCTTACCTCAACCTCCTGAGTAACTTGGACAACAGGTGCCCATCACAACAGCAGCTAATTTTTCTATTTTTAGTAGAGATTGGTCTCACTCTTGCTCAGGCTGTTCACTCTTGCTCAAACTCCTGACCTCAAGCTCAGGCTGATCTTGAATTCCCAGACTCAAAAATCCTCCACCCTTGGCCTCCCAGAGTGATAAGATTACAGGTAGGAGCCACCATACCTATCCTAAGAATAATATGTTTTAAACTTTGTAAAAGTCCTTTACACTCTTTATTGTTAGTGATAGTGAAGACAGGCTTGTGTTACTAAGGACATCTTTGCCAGAAGGTCACTTGTAGTTTGGTTGGTTGGAATTCAAAGCATATTACCCAATATTAAATTTTTCTAGCCAGCCCCTAGAAACATATTTAGTCCATATGAACCTGCAATAAATACCATTTAATATAACTACCACACGAGGGAATGTGTCTAATGGAAAATCCACTCGAGAGATTCTGAGAAAATAAATATGTGACTTCCCAGAAACATGTCTTTCCTACTATAACAATGTGAGGGATTCCCGCTGGGTCATTTCCTACAATGTCTGAGGCCTGTTCTCTAAAGTAAAGAGTGGAAACTCAGGTTAACCCTGAGGCTCAGGTCTGGGCAGAGTGAAGCATGGAAGCAAAGATCTCGATCTCGATCTCTCTCTCTCTCTCTCTCTCTCTCTCTCTCTCTCTCTCTCTCACACACACACACACACACACACACACACACAGACAGACACACAGTAAACCAGGGGCAGGACAGGTGTGACCTGGGTGGCCATAGGGGATAGACAAGGGGGAAAAGTGAGAGTCTGTGGACAAGCAGAAGCTAGTGGGCAATTGAATGATGACCAAAGAGAAGACTAAGAAATTGAGAAGAGAGGCAGAAATGAGAAGGGAGCGAGCCAACTTGTTCTTATTTCCTGACTTTGTAGGAAGTCCTGCCAGTACTAGTATTTTTCCCAGTTACTACCATCCTGGAACCACAGCTGTTGGAAAATAGGAAGGTAAAAGAACGTGAGATTAGTGGTCTGAAGCCCAGGAGGAGGATGTGAGCTCTCCCATGTGTCGGTCCTGTGCCCATAGGTAAGACTCTTCACTTCCCTGAGCTCTAGCTACCTTATGTAAATATTAGGACATACAATAACCCCATATGGAGAGGGTCATTCTGAGGAGAGGCTGTATATGCTCCCCACAGGGAGACAGTACATCTTGGTGGTGGCTGATTTTCCAGTGCTTAAAAAACTTCTTGGCAGTCTGTAAGGGGTAAGAAATATATACAGGGTGTCCCCAGAGTTGCCCCTGGAGTTGCCATTGTAGAGACATTGGGAAATTGCAGCTAAATGTACCTTTATTTACAAAATATTCATTACAAAATTTTACAAAGAGGTGGCCAACACATACAGAATATTTTATAAATATTTTGTAAAATTTTGTAAGGAATATCTTGTAAATAAATGTACATTTAGCTACAACTTCCCATTTTCCCTATGTATGGCAACTTTAGAGGCAATTCTAAACACCTATATACAAAATTAATGAATAAATACAAAGAGTTTTATTGGTAGGAGTAGTTTTTAGAAGTTTAATCTATGGACTATTTGCAGCCAACAAAAGCTTCTCTGATGATTATAACAAGTGACATTTCCAGAAGAATGTGGTTGTCTGTATTTAAGAGTCAACTCTAAAAGTCACCATCTCTGCAAACAGGGGCAAGTTTTGGTGTCAATTTCTTCTTCAATGAAATTTATGTGGTTATAGTATTTGCTTCCTGAGATCACTGTGAAGATGGGAAGAGATAATGGAAAGCATTTGGTGCCCAGTACATAGCAAGTGCTGGGGAAATTTTAGGTGTGATGATGAGGGTGATGACAACTTTGCTGGTGAGGTCATCCCAAGGAAAGACCACACTCTGCCCTGGCCCAGGCTGAAGCCAGACGGGGATACTCTCTTTGTGAATCTTCTCTAGCCATCTTGGACGGGTGTGTGTGGCCCCAAGTCTGGCAGGGACAGAGCTGAGCAGAGCTTTCACAGCAAATCTGTGATGATGATCTTCTCATCTGTCTCCTAAGCTGTAGGCGGCTCCTTCTTTGGGAAGCAAGTTATAATCAGAACTTGGAACAAGCCACCCTCCAAACAATGCTCTCATTGCCTTTTCTGCCATTTAATTAATGCCAGTCTAATTTTATAGAAAGTGTATAAATATGATTTATGCATATTTGTACCTATATTTTCCTGTGAGGCTTGCCATGAGCTGCATAGCCATGTAAATCTTATCCTTCTGATAAATACCTCTGGCCTGAATACTTAACAGTATGTCTTCTTAAAGCCACATTTGGGGGAATTTAGCAAGTAGAGAGAGGGGTACTGCTTAGCCTAACCTTCAAGTGTTATCATTGTGAACCTCCTATTTCTTTTAGTTCACATTTTGCGGGGGAATTTAGGTAGATTTCAGCTGATAGCATTCAAGACCCCTTTTGCTAATGCTCTCTTTCCAATTCTTGTCACTCTAACTCCAGAGACAGAAGGTAGCAGTCTGGAGCTGCCACTTGAGGGTTCTGAGGACATGATCCGTGCATCCTGTTTTTAACTTCACTTCTAGGAAATCTAAAATTAAGGTCAGGCCATGATTTAAATGCCCTCAAATCCTGACAGAGTTGCCTCACACCCTGCAGGTTTCAGCAAGGCCCAGTTGGATCCAGTGGGGTGATCGTCTGTGAGTTTCCTACAGTTTCGTTTGCACGGTATCTTTTAGCAAGTGCACCCATGAGCAGATTTTATTAGAAGTAACTTGAAAGAATTGATAATAAACCTTCTTTCTTTTTACCAAACATGGATTTAAAAAATTTTACAGAAATCAGCATTGTTAAGTCACCCGAAGTGCAGTCATAAGCAGAAGGCTTGAAACCTGTTTTTGCTTAAAGCTTTTATTTGATTTAGCAAAAACAACAGCCATAAATTGTATTCAAAAGCACTTTGATCCCCTCACAATAGTATCATTACAAACGCTGGGTCTACAAACTGTCACCCCTTTTTAATTTGGGTCAACTTTCCATAGGCCTCCCAAATCATCCAAGGCTGTGTTTACAATTCCAGAGACAAAGGATTATTCAAGCTGTAGTGCCTGACACCTGGAACTTGGTATTGCTAGACAATGATCGCAGCACTGATCTTACATTTTTATTTTCTTGAAATCCTCTGTGGAAATAACAGAATCCCCATGATTCTGATGCAATAATGTGTCATTAAAATATTTAACAGAAACATTTCTGTTCTATCCTCCTCCTGAAATTGTCAGAATTATTTAATCTTTCCCCTTTTCCTTCATAATATTGTCATGTTTTGAAATCCTAGTCAGTACCCACAATCAATACTCAGTAGTAATATAAATGGTAAGAACAGGCCACTAAGTTAAGGAAGACATCTTTAGCTTAAACATCACCTTAAGAATAGTTTTTGAATGGCTGTTACTAAATTTGATTTTTTTTTCTTTTGATGTTTCCCCATCACATAAGATCTAGTATGTCATTGATTGTTCTTTACCCTTTTGCCAAATTACTGCCCCTGAATAGATAATTTTAAATATCCCCCAAATCCTTTGTGTAATGCATAATCCTATTTAGAATCTGCATGGCAGAGGAGACATGCAAGTTATAAAACTATCATCCTGCTTTTATCTTTCAACAAGCCCTCGAGAAGTCACGGCAAGTAGAAGCATCTCTGTTTTAAGTGAGATCAAGTTGAGATGAATGAGGTCACATGGCTTGTTTGGTTTCACAGCCAGTGACATGGAAGCCAGAGGGACTCAGGTCTTCCCCTTCCTATGTGCAAATGCTCTTTACTACCCTGAACAAAATATTAATTGTCACATTCAACAAACTTCTAAGAAAAGGGTGGACAGTTCTGCGACGAGACAGCTGCAGGGAGCAAAGGGTGTTCATTCCCTCACGTTTACTACGGCTTTCCTGGACATGGAGCTCCCTGGTCGTGCTCTGGAATTAGTTGTAAGGTATGATGGTGATTTCGGGTGTGCCAGAATATAGCACCAGAGACCTGGGGAGGTCCAGGCAGTGGCTGGAATAGCTGCAGCTCTTAAATATCTAGGTCATCCTTTATATAGGGTGGTAATACAGACTCCAGCTTCTGATTTCAGTGCTGACAGAAAGGGAAGAAAAAATCCATCCTGGGAAAATGTAGTCAGCCAGCCGTTTGTCTCTCCCAAACATTATCAGGTATTATTACGGAACGCGAGCACCTTTCACTCCCGACGAACAGGAAATGTGTGCCGCGCAAGGGAACGTCAATCAGAGTGATAGCATCAATTTTATGGTTTTTAATTCCTCCCCACCTCCTGCCGAGCCTTTTGCTCATCCCAAATTATGAATCTTAAAAGGTACGTAATTAAGGAGAAGAAAAAAACCCCGCGTGTGCCTGTGTGAAGGCCTGTGTGTGAGAGTGTGGAGCCAGATGGGAGGGTGGTAAAGCGTGCCCTGGCCGCTGCACCGGCTGGACAGCAGCCGGCTCTCCTGCAGCGGGGGTGCCCCGAGCACAGGCACCCAAGCATTTTGCTGGTAACTTGAGCAAATATCTTTTGCACACATTGCCACGTTTGCATTTGTAAGGAACTGACAGGGAATAACTAATGTATTAACGTGCCATATTTGTCAGTCCATGAGGCTTTAGAGTCCCATTTTCAGTTTTAGTTTTCCATGTCTATGTCTTTAGCTGTGATGTTTGGTTGTTTTTTTGATATATTTATATATAAAAATACAAACCCAGTTCCTAGCTATGAATGAATCAGACCAACGTGTTGCACAGCTCTTTTCTTTCTGTTCCTTCATTCTTTTCTTCAAAAGATCCCGAAGATGAAGAGCACTGTCAGCTCGGTATGAAGTGAGCCTGTTGGAAAATAAACAAACAATGTGCGGACGCTCTTACACGCAGACGCGCACACTCTCTTTCCCAGCAGGGGTCTGGGAGCCTGGGGTGCCTGAATCTGTCCTCCGTGCTCCTCCCTTGTTTCTGGTGAGGAGTCATTTTTCATGTTTTTCCTACGCAGCTCTACTTGGACTCTATTTGCTGCCACGAACTCTGCAAATATCACACACTTTTCTGATTTAGGAATGTGATCTGGTCGGTACTGATGGAAGGTGAGGCAACAGTTAGCAGTTGGTCAAGGTCAAGTTCTCCTAGTGACACTGGCTGCAAAGTGAGCCTTTCGTTCACTGGCAGACAGTCCTGTATGTGTTGAAGGCTCACAACGGCACAGTTCACGGCTGGCGAATAAGAACTCCCGCTGTGTGGGGCCTCCATGTTTAAACCATTCTTGGCCATTTCAGCTGTTGCCTTCACGTTTTTAATGCTTGAGTGTCTCAGTGAGCTTTAAAGTAACCCATGTGGGATTTGCTTGGACAGAATTTTCTCCTTTTACTTTTACCACAAATTCTGTATGATTCAGAATTGAAATATGTTGTTCTTTTTCATGCAAACCAGCAAATATAGAAAACAAGCAAGAACTCTTCTTTTCCCGGTAGGGCATTAGCATGAAATACTGCTTTGAGAGTGATGATAACAAGGCATGTACAAATATAGTTAATGCAGTGGACCCTGCCTTGTAGGGAGGCGACGCCCTGCAGAAAAGCTGCCCTTCCTCCTCGGGCAGAGGCTGGCAGCAAGGATCTGTCCAAGGAGCCATCTGTGGAGTCTTGGTCACGCCCTTTCTTTGTCTATGTGGTGCTCACATTTCCAAAGTGAATTTGCATTCTCAATGTCACTTGATTCCTCAGCTGGGTATTATGCTACCATGTTATAGAGGCTGACGTTTACAGATGTCAAACAACTTGCCTTAAGGTCATGGAGGTGGCACATGGCAGAGCTATATTTGGAACTTGTGTTTCTGACTATAAATCTAATGCCTTTTGAGTTACTCTATGGTTGCTTCTCATGAGAACCACTTTCTTTGCACTTCCTTGCATTAAAATTACAAATTAGATTATTTGACTCTGCATTTCTTAATCATAGTAACATGTTTTATAACTAGGATTTGGACACGGTGCACACTAAATGTGTACTCTGGACTGATTAATGGGTTCACCAGTTTTTCTCCTTGTTCCATCTTGTGGTATAGTATTTGATCATATCACAAGTACGTGTAGTCATTACAAGGTCTAAGTTCAGCTGCTGAGAACATAAGTTGGTTGCTATGAACTGAAGGTTTGCGTTCCCTCAAAAATTCATACCTTCCAGGCCTAACTCCCAGTGTGGTTGTATTTGGAGTTGGGCCTCTAGAGAAATCATTAAGGCTAATTGAGATCATAAGGGTGAGCCCCTGATCTGAAGGGATTAACGTCCTTAAAGAGGAGACACCAGACAGTGCTATTTTCCCTGCCTGTGCCCGTCCACATGTGCACATGCACACAGGCAAAAGCCACGTGAAAATAGAAAATAGACTTCTAAGAGCTAGGAAGCAAGCCCTCACCAGAGACAGTCATCTGGCACCTTGAACACAGATTTCTTGCCTCCAGAACTGTGTGAAGATAAAGAAATTTCTGTTGTTCAAGCCACCCAGTCCATGCTACTTTGTCATGGCGGCACACTCAGTGATTAAAGTCAAATCCCATCCAAGCAGCTCATTATCCTGTGGAGGGGGTGGAAAACACCCCTGCAGATACAGATGAGTTGGGTAGACCTTCCAGTGCTTTATTCCTTTAGTATTAAATGTCAAGGTGCTCATTCCAGTGGCGCCAACATATCCTCCAAGTCAAAACAACAGTCAAAATGATTTAAAAAACATCCTGTACTTTATAGAGTTGCAGATAGTAGCACCTGAGTCTTCCTGGCTGTGGGGAAAAAAGTCAGAATAATGGCAAAGAGCACTGCAAAGAGATGAGTCTGTATGTGGAAGAATGATTAGTAGCACCCCAGCAAACAAGGTACAAGGAAACGTATGCTGCACAGACAGACTAGGAGTGTGGGCAGACATGCCGGAATTCTAGATTGTGGAGACTCAAACTAGCTGGGATGGCTAGAACTCAGCATGTGTGTAGAGGAGGCAGAGAAGATGAAATGGGTAACCTAAAGAGCCAGCTCCTTTAAAAGCTTTGCATGGTAAATTTGGAAATTGGATGATCTAAAAGAATTTCGACCTGTATAGTTATTAAGTTAGGCATGCAGTTTAGAAATTACCTGTCAATGTAGTGTGGAGACTGCACCAGAACCCTGTCTTGGGCTAGGGCTTGGTTGGAATTTCAGGGATCATATCTGAACCATATGATGTGAATCGTGACAGGAGGGCAGTCATGAACATTGCCTTTCACGGGGCCTCCTCAGCTGAGGCACTCAGCTCAAATTTTCAACCACTTCAGAATTCAGGTAACACTGCCTTCGTTTTAATTATGGCCCCAGTGTAGCTTTTATTTCTACAAAAAATAAGTGACTTTTGTTCTTGTGGATGCCACGCATCGTGGATGACACTCATACTCTGAACCTCATCACAACCAGAGTGGCCCCAAATAAGTGAGCTGGTGGCCTGGTGAGAAATCCAGTCTTCTCTGCTTCTCTTTCTGAACACCCTTAGGTCTCATTTTTATTAGGTACCACATTTTGCTATGCTTTTAGCTGGACCTACTTGAATTTTCTTGCTCCAATATTTCAGAGAGCAGTAAAGAGAACAAGTAAACATGCTCCCTGAGCAATTACAAATGCAAGCTCTAAGCCCCACGGGATTAATAAAATAGATAAACTCATCCTTGCCTGGTCAGTGTGCTTTAGATTGTCAAGTAGTTGGCATATGGGAGAAAGTTCATGTTTTTGTGGGGTGAATTGGATTTTTGTGTGTGTGCCTAATACATTTTAAAACTATGGTCAAATCCCCACTCCTAAACTCTCCTGAGGGTAACTCACTTATGAAGAAGGTGGATAATTTTGTGTTGTGATTAATATGCCTTCCCTCTAAGTGATCTGATCATTCTTTGCTCTTCAAACAAAATAATAGTTCACTGAAGAGAGACTATTCTCAGGTTTGTACATCACGTGAAGCCCTTGAAACTGACTTCATGTGTTAGTGCTAACAACAGGGGCGATATGTTATCATGACATTGGCAAATGCCTTTTTTCCTGTGCACTTATTATCAATCTGGGGATCTTGTCACCCCACTCCCCCCAGAATCTTTCCTTATGACTACTTTCTTCCTAGCTCTCAGTAACTCTTTTACTCAACAGGGAACAAGGGCCAGATGGCAGGCAGACATGTGCTTGAGACGGGGTGAGTCTCATTTGTTCTGTTTCTTGTTACTTACTGTCACTCCCCAGCTAACCACACATAAGGAACCCACCCTGTGGGCTGTGTTGGGCTGTGCATATCTGCTGCATGATTATAGTAATGTGCTTTTATTAACATTATTGTTATTATGGGTTTCTTTTGTTGCAGTCATTTTTTAAAGGTGAGATATAAATAAATTCAAAGATGTAAACAGGTCAGCCAGAACACAGATGTGTAAATGCAATCAATGCTGCCTCCTTCTAATGCATGTATATTGATAGTTATGTTGGACTTATTCCAACAGCCGTGTTACAACTCAAAAATAATTTTATTGGGGAAATTCTCTTTGGAAAATGATTTTAGAGCATTTGCCTATCAATCAAAGGAAATCATCATTGTCTAAGGGTGGGTTTGATCTTTTAAAAAAACTCATTGAACAAATAATTACTGGGTGCCTGGTAAGTGGCAGGCGGTATCCAGGAGCAAGAGGCAAGACAGACGTGGTTTCTGCCTTCAAAGACATTAAAGATCAAATCTGAGATGAGTGTCTGAGCCCTGGATAATACCTTTACCGGTAAGAACAAGATGTGACTATACAGTGACAATCTTAACTGTCTCAAATGACAATTTTAAAGAAGAGATTTAAAACATTTTGAGTAATGGCAGCATCTTTGGAATAACTCTCAAACATGCTACCCAGAAGACAAACACTGATTTTTTTTTTGCATTCAGCACAGTGCTATAGCATTTATTAAAAAAATTATATACATGATATCATGCTCTTCTCATAGGAACCCTAGATTATCAACCAAGTTTGAGTACTAGGTTTCTCTACTGTAGAGTGGATGGTCTCTGAGAGTCTTTCAGGTCTAAAATTCTGAGATGTTTCTGTCTAATTCTGTGCATTCGCTCTGTATCCTGAGATCATTGCTTTAGAAGAGTTCCCTGTGACCTCAATGAAGCCCATCCTAGCACAGATGGGCGTTCAAGATCCTCTCCTGCTGGTGGTGAGTGTTGGCAGGGCATCTAGGAGCTTGGCAAGGGATGAATGGACTGGGCTCACTCTCAGTAATGGAGTGAGGAGTGGAGGGAAAGTGCAGTTAAAGTCCCTGGAGAAGGAGCTCCCTGGGAGTGAGGGTCTTAAATACCAAGTTCAAAGGATTAGGTAGAGCAAGAATTAGACTCAAAGCAAAATGTCAGCCAGAAAAAGTAATGAGCTTGCAGGACATAACCTAGAAGGCTACCCCAGAGAAAGGAGATTGGTCTTTTACAGACTGATTAAGGCAGACCCCAAGAATCAATAGAACAATGAGCCCAAGAAGAAAATAATTTAAAAAAAGACTTCTTTTTTTCTTAATCCCATCAGTGCTTAAATAATGAAAATAAAAGTAAATGTAGCCCTACTGCAAATTTCACCTCTTTGAGTTTTCCCAGCCAATAGTTTACCCTTTTTAGAAAATATGGAGTGTTTAAGTAAAAGGAGACTCTTGATTATTGTGGGATAGAAGAACAAGTATTTAGAGATTGAGACTGAAATTGAGACTGCTCTTTTGATCTTACTCTTAACATCTTTGGGCCTTCTGTGTCCATATCCAAAATAATTGGTTTGTAAGCCCGACTATTAAATAGATCTAAAAATCTCTTCTGTCAAAATGTATGCACAGTTACTAAAGATCTTGGGAGGTTAGTATCAAGGGTTGGCTACGCTTTACAGAAAAGTGGCTGGGGTGTGGATCTGTTGTAGACACAGTGAGAGAGGAGGTCATTCTTGGTGGCTTTGGCTATTCTCCACCCCCCCCCCCCCACACACACACACAATGCAGTTACAGACTAAATGCTGAGAGCAGGTCTGGGCATTTTGGTGTGGCAGGAGCTTTCTACAGAAACTTTACTCTGGGCCCAGTATTTCTCCTCGTTTTCTCCACCATGTCCCAAGTTCACGGCTTTGTTCCCCTAATCTGTGGAGGCAGCAGGTTGTTCCAGGTGAGATGGAGACACACCGTATAATCATGTGTAAAGGAAGCTGCTAATACTCTGTTGCTAGAGTTTTCTACCTCTATTTTGTGTCTGTTTTTGTCCCTAGGCACCATTAGTAGTGATATTTCAATGTCATCTAACAATTGGTTCTGCTTGTTTTCCAGTTTTTTAGTCCTTTTCTGGAAGTTTTCTTTGGATCTGGGTGTTTGCTAGTCAGCCTTTGTCAAGAATTTATACCAGGAACTCTGCTTACAGGCCTTTTTTGCTTTTCTATTATTATTTTTTTTTCTTTCACCTGACAATTTAATCACATTAGGTCACACTTTACCCACGGAGCCTTATTTTCCATTTGCTCTCCACTTTTGCTCTGTTATTAGGACACACATCTGGTGTTCCAAGTCCTCAGCATTTCTAGGGAACCCGGGCTGGGCAGAGCTGGGTGCTCAGCTGACATCACAATCCCTTCTGGGTACAGCAGCGGGTCTCCTTGAGACAGGACTTCCATCGGCTCGATCCCTGTTTGTGCCCTGCAGACGGTAGAGTCTCTGCCCATGGTTTAATGTAACCACCAGAACAGGATGATATACTTTTCTACCACCCAAATGTATTGGCTTTCTGTTAAAAGGCTTTTAACATAAATTTTAAGAGATTAACAAAATACATCGCAGGCTATTGCTGAGAATGCAGGGTTTTTAACTGTGTTTCTCCCACATTGATTTTAGTTCATAGATTTTAACCACCCCTTCTGTTACTGTACCTTTTAATTTGTTATTCATTTGTTTAAAACCAGAGCTCTACCGAGGCGCTCCGGACCCACAGGAACTGAAATAGTTTGCCTTCATTATCTGGTAGACCTGCTCGAGTCTGTAGCCCCTGACAGAAACCACAAGACTGTACAAACTGGCAACTGTGGGTTTGTCTGTTCTCTATTGATTCTATTTCTGGAAAAAAAACACGAACCAATGGGTGCACCATGTGACTGCACAACTGATCCAAAGCTGCCTCAAAAGGGGGAATGGAGACCTTTGCAGACAGGTCACGATGGGACCACAGCACTTGCTCTGTGCCTCCTAAGACTTTTGATGGCTTTGACTTTGACATTTAACTCCTTATGTGCTGGAATGTGAAACCATAGAAGAATCACGGGAATCTAGAGTACGTTTCTCAAATTGTGGAGGCCGTGGGCCAAAATGCACACATCTCATATGGTCTCTAATGAACATGTAAGTTAGCTTATAAAGTATGTGAGTTCTTTCTTCCACCATGGAAACTGCAATGTAACTTCACCATAAGACTTACAAAGAAAAGACACGTGTACTTTCAGGGCTTTGAAACTGCAACTGCTATGGCGTTTCCTTTTCTCCAGCCGGGTATTGGTACTGAGTAAACAGAAAGCAGGGCCTCCACGTGGTGGGCCTAGGGACAGAGTGCTGCCCTGGGCTCTAACAAGCCTGGGCTTCTCCCTTCTCTAGTAAATGTCAAATGACCAAGTAGCCCTAATGCCCGTTTTTGTTCTAATATTCAAAAATAAATGAAAGACCCCTGATAGCACCAGAGAGATCAGGTAGTGAAGAGCACGTAGTCTTCGATACACACGTGTGTGCGTGCACAACAGAGAAACTAAAATAGCTCCCCTCTCCGCCTCCCCCAATAATGACGAGGCAGCCATCTGTTGGACGTTCCATTTCACTGAGCAGCTGCTCTCGGATACACAGAAATCTGCATTCCGCTGGCTGGTGCTGGTATGCGGGCAGCCTGAGTGGCACCCCACCCGAGGAATGGCTTTCATTGAATAAAAATGATCATGGAGGTTTTTGTATTCTCCCATCACACAAATGCCTTTCTTCCCCCCGATAATAGGCATTTGGAGCTATCTCTCCTCCTCTGCGTATGAAAATATGCCCTCTGAAAGACAGTCACCACAAACAATTGTCTACAATTGAGGAGGACAACCAGGGAAGGCCTTGGTGAAACTCATACCTTGCCAGAAACTTGTACCCCAAAGGAGCGTGCGAGAGGTCAGGATATAAAGTCCCTTTATACATTTATTTTGTCATAACCCCAGCATGGCTCTTAAGCACTGAGGAATGACTATTGTTCCAAAGGAAACCAGGAGACTTTTAAAAGCAGCATTAATCTGAACTTTCAAGTAAATGAAAATATTGAAGAGCACTCTCCAGAGGGAACATAAAAGTGAAGTCCTTTAAACACTCCGTCTCCCTCAGGCTCCCCAGCCGAGCCTCCTCTTCAGGCTGAAGTTCTGACTTCTGTGTGGTATAATATAGAAAGTGGTATCTCATCTAAAAAATAGGAGACACTTGGGTTGGGGGTTGGGTTTAGCTGCAATTATAAACAGCAACTAGAAAGGGTCCTTACGGGCGCTGTAGATGAGAACTTTGGGTAAAATTGGATCTGCTTTTGAGTACATAATTTAGGACATTTGTTACAAGATTACTGTGGTTTTCTATAAATGTTAGTTTGCTGTATTATTTTCCATGAACTAGTTTTCCAAAATGCAGAATATTTTGCCCCCAAAACATGGAAGCACTGAAGCTGGATGAGGCACTGATTCACGGGGTGTCACCCAGAAACAGCTGGTCAGCCATCTGCAGCCCCAGAGTCCTCTTATTTTTACTTTATTCAGCTAATTCTTTATGTGGAGGGGGAAGAAGACATAAATCCTGGGAGGAGAGTGTGGCTTATGTAAGAAAACGATGACTAACTCCTGCCCGGGCCTGGTGTCTGGTGGCCTGATGTGCTGAAGGGGATGGGTCTCTTTCCCAACGTGCTCTAGGTTTTCCACACTTTCCTACATGTGCACTGTTTTCTTTTGGAAAAGGAAAGACGTGCTGATGTGCCATTGATTGCTATGTGGAAATTGTTCCAGAGTAGCGCACCCTCGAGAGCTGTAACTGGTCTTTCTGAGGCCGGCAGAAGAGCCTGCAGGATCAAGGACATGGTGGAAGTCAGACGTGCCTGTTTGTTCACTGATCTCTCCCGTGCCCCTGAACTAGACCCTCCGTGCTGCAGAGTCTGGGGTCAGAAAATGCTGGGGACGAAGGCACTATCTGTTCACAGATTAAAAGATATATCATGTTTCAAAGTCAGAATCATATTCAACAAAAAATGCTCGGTAAATACTTAGGCAGTGGTGTTTTATTTTAAATGTTGACATGACCGCAATAAAATCATGGATAAATTGATCAGAATAGCCTTTTGCTTTGGGGATGGGGAAGGGGCTTGTTGACAGAAGATGGATGGGGGTGATATCCCTTCCTGGTCTCCCCAAGGCTGTTCAGCCAGATGATAGTGTGAGATGGAAGATGTTCTCCCAGTCCTAGGAAGCAGGCTCTCGGGGCACAGGTGTGTGCTGCTGACAGGCGGCTGTAATTAGAGTGCAATCAGATCCTTGTGGGTCTCCAGAGATCACTCTTGGCACACCTTTTAATATTTTTCTTGAATCATCAAAATCCCCATTTCCCCCATAAGTGCATACGTATCACGCACACACACACACACAACACATTGCTCCCTTGTTTCATTTCTTTATTTTATTTTGCAGGTTTTGGCCAGGGCCGTGTTTGAACCCACCACCTCCAGTATATGGGGCCGGCACCCTACTCCTTTGAGCCACAGGAGCCACCCCCTGTTGCATTTCTTCATCTCGCTTGTTATGATCACTAAGGTTTTTAGTTTCTTTAGTGACTTACATAGCCATGCTACAATCTAAATCTTTATTCTTGCAGTTAAAAGATAGGAAAGAAAAACTTTCATTGCTACACTTAACCTGCACAGCATTGTTGAACTCTGGACATACTGTTCCTCTCTCATCTCTCTGTTGTGTAGTCACGAAAAGACCTTACGGCAGTTGCCTAGAACAAAAGGCAAATGCACCTTTAATTGATAAGACAGACAATTTTTAAAAAGAATGGAATAGCCATCTGTACTGTAAACTTTTGTGTCTCTTATTCATTCCTGTTTACTCTGCGATTCAGTCCAAATAAAGATTGTTTTCACCTCAGCAACACAAAATCACATGGGCGATCCTTCAGGCTGTCAGTCAGAGCAAGATATACACATGCCCGGAGTGTACACTTGTGCTTGTTCACAGTGTTATTTGGGGAAAATATGCTGTATGTTCTCCTGGCTCTCCCAGTTTTACATTTTGAATTAATGCAATTTATTCTAATTTATGACAACTGTTCGAAAGGCTTGCTCTTCATTTTCCCATTTATAAAGAGATTATTTACTTAGAAGGGGAAAAGCATGAGGGAAAGTGGATTGCTTTGCACAGTCAGGTGGAAAAAACAAGTAGACTCCGTCTTGGAGTCAGCATTGTGCACCAGGCTGATTGTAAGGGCGTCTCTGGTAACACCTTTTCCTGCCTCTTTGGAGATAGGAATGAAATTATGGAGACCCTTTCTCGTGTCCCTTAAAGAAAACCTTATACGATTGAGTTAATTACCTCCCCCTCTTCTCTTGTTCTCTCTTCTTGTATTTACATAGCAGCTATCACCATAGTACCTACACACGTTGATAAGCATGCTATTTTAGCAAAAAAGAAAAAAAACTACAAGCTAGGAAAGAAAAAATTATTCTGCATCCAATTACAAGATTCCTCTAAGGTCCCAAACCCAGTAAAATGAATTGGCTCCATTATACCTAGAACCATGGCAGCTATTGAAGAAATATTTGTTGGCTGGCATCACTAGTATCCATTATTCTTTAATTCCTTCCTTAAAAACAAGACCTCATCCCAAGGTGCTCTCTTATGCCTTCTTTCTTCCCAGCAGAGTTCTGTGTTGAAGGGGCCACAGGGTAGAGAAGGAGTCGAGCTGAAGGAGAGTGACAGGGAGCACCTGTCGATTTCAGGGCCAGTATAGGAAGGGGACGTCCCTCATGACTTTCTTGAAATTCTGTTTCCTGTTGACATAGGGTACTTATCTTGCTAACCATGTACATGCCCAAGGTGTTACATGGGTATGCATAATGACAGCCACGGACATTCTTAACAGGAGTCACAACTCACAAAAATAAAGACACTGTCATGTGGCAGACATGTATAATCCCCTGTGCGTATCAGCTCATTTAATTCTTATGAGTTCTCTAGGAGGTATGTACCACTGTGGTCAGCACCATCATATAAATAAAGCCTCTGGATGGTGGAGAGGCTGATAAGCCCAGGATCACAGTGATGATTGCTGAAAGTGACACCATGCTCTGAACTCCTGCCCTGTGCTCTTTCTTTCTCCAATGACCGATCGGTTCCACACTGGATCAGAAATCAGAGTTGGGAATAAACCTTCAGGGTAATAGGATTTTGTGGCCAACATCATGCCAGCACAATACTAACTGGCTGAACGTCAAATCTAAGCTAGCCACAGGAGAGGCAACTAAGCACAAGATGCCAAGAAAGTATCTCTCTAACTTATTCTTTCTTTATGTGGTTTTACAATTTCTGATACAATGTGCACTTAAGCTCTAAAACTTACGGCATTCACTGAAAGCATCCACTCATTCATGCATTCATGTGAAGTTACTGAGGACACGATGAGAAATCATTTTGCTTTTGTGGATGTATTAATCTGTTGCTTCAGTGTAACTGGCATGATTTACAAAAAATTTTTTTTAAGTTTTTTTCTTAGAGATGGGATTTTGCTATGTTGCTAAGATGGGTTTGAACTCCAGGACTCTAGTGATTCTCCTCCTTCAGCCTCCTGAGTAGTTGGGAATACAGGCTCATGCCTGTCCACATGCTCAGGTTTAGAAAATATTATGGCACCAAGGGTTTGGGCTTTGGTGTGTGGACACACAGTATGGTTGGGCTAATCCATGCACTTGGAGCAATATGTTCTTGAACTTAGGTATGTGAAAAAGCATGATACTGTGAATATTATGTGGCTGGAGTGAGACATCAATGTGATGAGAGGTGAGGCTAGAGGAGTGAGCAGGGATCAGACTCAAGGATGGCCCGTGTCCCCATCCTGAATGTAAAGGCCAACTGTGAGGTATAAGAAGCAGACTTCTGGGCTCATCTGGCCTCTGTTTTTGAAAATGAGCTCAGAAACAAAGGTCTGAATGAGGGTAAAACTAAGAGGAAAATAGATTCTGGCTTGGTGATAGGCACTAAACATTACAACCTTAAAACTCAGAACAATTCTACATGCAAGATATTATCTCCATTTTATAAGCTAAACAAAACCAAATAAAATTGAAAATTGTTGAATAACTTGCCCAATATCATATAGCAAGTACGTGACAGATCTTTTAATTTTGTATCAGTCAGACTTCTACTCACTTCCTACTGTACCATGCTGTCTCCTATTTTCAGTGTCTTTAAAAATGTCTGCACTCTTAGCTCACACTTGGAATTACTCAGAGCTTCACTGTGCTGCCCAGGTTCTCTCCCTGACCCTCTGACCCATGCCTGCTCCAGCCGAGTTCTCCACTGTTCCTGCTTCCGGGCGTTCTGTCCTGTGCTCTCCTCCTTCTCTTTCCTGTCACACCCAGCTCTCTTTGACGAGATCTTTCCTTCCTGAGCAATCCCATCCATTCCACACATCCCATTCAGGAGCCCCACCATGTGCACCACGCTGAGTGTGTCTGTGTCTCTCAAAAGGTCTCTTTATTGTGGGTCTGGTTAAGGTGACCATTGCTTCTTGCTTGAACTATTGGTAATAGCAATCGACCAGTCTCACGTCTGGCTATCCAACTGATGTTTCTGAGGAGAAATCTGACTACATTACTCCCTGTTTAGAACTTTTCATTGACTCCTTGCTAAAAAGAAAATAAAATAAATTTCCTCTACATTGGCCCACCGGTTTTATCTCAAATCTTATTTGTGTATCTTTGGTATATCACCTGCAATGAACTCAATGAACATTTGTTGAGTAAATGAATGAGTGAATAAAAGTTATTACTTGAAATGATGTATTGAAAATAATTAATGGTGTATGTAGTCTGACATAATGTCTTCATTTTATTATAATTATTTCAAAATATCATGACGTGCTTAGCGCCCATAGTGCAGTGGTTGTGGTGCCAGCCACATATACTGAGGCTGGCATCTTCAAACCTGGCCCAGGCCTGCTAAACAACAATGATTACTGCAACAAAAAAAATAGCTGGGCACAGTGGCATGTGGCAGGCACCTATAGACCCAGCTACTTGAGAGGCTGAGGTAAGAGAATAGCTTATGCCCAAGAGTTTGAGGTTGCTGTGAGCTGCGACATCATAGCACTCTACTGAGAGTGACAAAGTAAGACTGTCTCAAAAAAAAAAAAAAAAATATATATATATATATATACATATTATGAGGATACAAATGTTTTTGGTTACATGAATCAATTGTTTATGTTTAAGTCAGGGTAAGCGTGCCTATCTCCCAAGAGTGTCCATTGTATTCATTAGGTAGGTGTTCAGCCATCTGCTCCTCTCCCTCCCACTACGTGATTTCCACTGAGTTTACTGCCCTCTGTGCATGTGTGTGCTCATTGGTTAGTTCCAATTTAATAGCATGTTCCATTCTTTGGATACTTTACTTAGTATGATGATCTTCCATCCAAATTGTTGCAGAAATCCTTGATTGATCCTTCTCCATGGCAGAAAAAGATTCTGCACAGCTAAGGAAATAATCACCAAGGATGCAAATAGACAACCTACAGAACAAGAGAAAATATTTGCAAGCTATATGTCTGCTAAAGGGCTAATAACCATAATCTACAAGGAACTCAAGCATATTTGCAAAGAAAAGACAAACATCCCCATTAAAAAAGTGGGCAAAAGACATGAACGGAAGCTTTTCAAAAGAAGATAGATGAATGGCCAATAAACATGCAAAAATTCTCAATGTCACTAATTATCAGGGAAATGCAAATTAAAATCATAATGAGACATCACCCTACCCCTTTTAGGATGGCTTTTATTTAAAATTCGCCAAACAACAGATGCTGGCATGGACGCAGAGAGAAAGGAGCACTTATATACTGTTGGTGGGACTGCAAATTAGTACAACCTCTATGGAGAACAGTGTGGAGAGTCCTCAAAGAACTAAAAGTAGATTCAAAAGATCAATCCAGCAATCCTTACTAGGTATTATACCCAAAGGAAAAGAAGTCATTTTACCAAATTCACCCGTATGTGAATGTTCATTGCAGCACAACTCATAATTGCAAAGATATGGTATCAGCCCAAGAACCCACCAATTCAGGAACAGATTAGCAAAACTATTATACTACTCCACAGTGTCTTTGTTTTTCATTTTTAATGTAGTTTTCTCAAGGTACCTAGTGATACTAAAAATATAAACAGAGAAACTGTCAGCACTGAACAGTGACAGTAGGTGTGGGCTATGAGTCACTGCACATGTAGCCTATTGATGCAGGCTGGAAGTTTCTGTAGTAGGTAGGTTTTACATTAGCCAAGAGGCCCTCAAGTTTAATGCACATTTACTCCAAACTACTTCTGCACAGAGTGTTCTGACTTTAGACAGCATTCTAGAAGACTCTATCAGCCTCTGGCTGTAGTAAGCTGAAGTGGCCGAAGCAGGAAAGGAATGGAAACAAGCTACACAGACCGGGTCCAGTGCTTTAGAAAGAGGCAACCTGGTGCTCCCGGCGGGTGCAACTTAGAAAAGAACACGGCCCTCTACATACGCCCGGCTCTCCCTTCCCAAGTCCTGTGGAGACACCTTGAGAGTAGACTGAAGGGCCTCTGCTATTGAGCTGTTAGCTGTCCATGAATTTTTCAGTCCCATGACCACTTTTTCCCCATTCTATTTCCCTCTCAACTTTCTTGGTTACTTTTGAGGATTTTTACCATTCCCCAAACTTGTTTTTCCTCCCTCTTTTGTTTTCCTCCATAAGTCATCCCCATTTCCTTAACTGAGTAAAGTTATACCCTGTCTTATATATTTAGTATATTCACTAAATAAATTTTACCACCTCAGAATCAAATGAAGATTGCTTTTGTGATTCCTTTATTCAAAATATGTTCCTTCTGTGTTGGACAAAATAACCTTGCATGTGTCTATTCTTTGTTCCAATAGGGACAGTGGATTTATTATTTTAAAAAAATCCTATTGTGGTCTGAGTGCTTAAATAAACCAAAAAGGTAGGTGCAAGGAGAGGCTGATATTAAGAAAAATGGAGGTGAAAAGAGAATGGGTAGAGGAGAGAGAGAAGGAAACTTCACAGATCAAAAGTTAAAAAGGAAGAAAAAAAGAAAAACAACTGGGGCGGCACCTGTGGCTCAAAGAAGTAGGGCGCTGGCCCCATATGTCTGAGCTGGCAGGTTCAAACCCATCCCTGGCCAACAACTGCAAAAAACCAAAAAACAAAAAACAAAAACAAACAACTGGAAAAATAAACAATTAGCTTGTAATGACCACATTTTCTTTCTGGTTCAACAATTTTTCCCATCTAGACATAGGTGGGATTCCTCTCTAAAGGAAGATTAACTAGGAAAGAGGAAATCTCTGTGGTTTTATCCATTGAACAGATTTTGAAGACTCACTATGTACTAAGTCTTTTTCTAGGCAGTTGAAACTCTTACAAGAATATTTATGGCGGTGATCACCTGTGTTGATTTTCATGTTGAAAGCTCCTTCTTTTCAGGGGAGTATTCTTTTATTTTGTTAGCCTCTTCTTTTGTGAGTTGCTTTGAGTGCCACCCCAAATCAAATGTAGGTTAAAAAATAATACAATCATGCATGTAAAAATCTTATGAAGACTTGTATTCAATTTACTGTGGAAAGAAATGTTGAGGCCTTTTCTTATTGTGTGTGTGTCTGCTTCCCTGTTCCCAAAAGGCATTAGTGGAACAACCCCTACCATACCTGGTGGAAGTAATGCGCCCGGCAACACCCCTTGTGCAGTTGGATATTAATGCTAATGTGCAGAAGTTATAAATAGCACAGAGAGAGCTCATGTGTTTGAAGGAAAAAACGAAGCAATTCACTTCAATCTGCAAGAAGTGGGCCAGGGGAGACCAGGGGATGGTTATACTCACAGGCATCGGGATACACTCCAAAAGTGGTGATCTAACAAGAGGAGAAGGTGGCCAGTACTTGGAACTCAATCACGCTAACCTGATATCCTCAGTGGCAAAGAAAACCCAAGAAGGAATGGGTGTGAATGAGAGGGTCTGGAAAAGTGACAGAAACCTGCAATGATGTTGGTTAATAAGGGGGTTCAATAGGAACTATGGGGCTAAGTGTTTTAGTTTGTTTCCACTTATAACAGGAGACAGTATTAAGAACATACACCATTAGATAAAGTGAGTTGAGATATAGTGATTGCAAGTCCTGTTAACCTACACAGCTCTCATTGCATAATGCTTAGATGACATTCCAAAAAACTCTAGAGGAAATGTTTCATGGACAACAACTTAATTGAAGGAGTTTTTTTTTTCTTTTCTTTGAGAAAGTGACCCCAAGTCATGAGACTTTTGCCTTCTGCTGTGGAAAATTTTGGTTTCAACATGTGCCATATTTTTCTCCAGGAGACAGTGTGATGTATTACTGAAAACACTGGCTGGGAGTTGGGGCAACTGTCTTTAATAAGTGGGCCTTTCAGCAGAAATCAATGCAATCTTGAAAAGGTTAAATTCCCAACACGTTATTTTTATTATTTTTAATTTCTAAAGTGGGACAGTAAAACCACATGAGCTCAATTGTTCTATCTGTTCTGACATTCCACCTGCTCAATAGTTCAACTTAAAATGCCCCATTCATGACCAAAGATAGAAATTGCAGTGAGAGCTCCAGCCACAGAGAAAGATAGCCTGTCGGTGCTGTGGAGATTGCTTCGAAGGACCTCACCTCCCTCAGGGCAGGGAACACTTCCTTTGGTGTAAGACCCTTCTCCTTGTACCAGAACCACTGAGTCCATTCCTCACACCCTCAGCTTGTTCCAAGTGGCCGGCCCCTACAGATATACATAACAGATGTGTTCTCATGGCTTAGGAAAATCATTGCCACTTACTAAGTGCTCAGAAAATCTTTAACGAGTAGGTAAAATAATTATCTCTAGGGAAATGGATGCTTAAATGGAACTTGAGGCAAAAAATTATGCAGGGCATGAGTAACAGTGGATAAAACAAGAACTCTGTGTTCAGATCTGCACTTCATCATTTACTATCTGGCTGACCACAGACAGATTACTTAGTCTGTCCAAGTCTCCAGTGGTTTTCCTCTAATAGAAATACTGTAAGATTTAACCCAGTATTACATTATTAGCACAGCAACTAACAACCAGCTACTAGTCACTGATATTAAGTACACTTATGTCAGATTTGGGCTCTGGAAACTCAAAACAAGTGGGGGTGGGAGGAACCTCTTTCAAAGTCATAGTGGATGCAGGCATGTTCTGTAAAAGAAAGAGCTAACAAGTTAGTCAACAACAATGAAATAATGCTACTTAAGTTCAGCACTTGTCCCTAAGGCTGCATCAGAAGAATGAAAACAAGTGGTTTGAGAAGGAAAGAGAAGTTTATTGAACTGCCAGCACATGAGGAGATTGGCAGACTCCCCTCTTGAAGAACCACTGTCCTCCTTCTGAGCAGAAAGACAGAACGTTTACAGGGGGGTTCAGCTTCCTACTATTGCTTATGGTTGGTGTTCCTGATTCATCCTATCTTCCACTAAAACAATCCGGACAATTCCCTCGGGCCATTTCCTGGGGCACAAAGAACAAAGGACACTTCCCACCCCTGTTGATCACTCACCTGAGGCAGGGATGCAGGTTTTAATTCCCAAAAAGAATTTTAAAGATATAGAAAATATTTTTACTTTGTTTCATTCCTCCTGTTAACAATAGAGATTTTTAAAATAAGTTCTCTAGTGGGCTAGATTGTGTTGCGTGGTAAAGGGGAGCCAAGGAGGATATACTTGAGAAGGGATATTAAGAGTCAGGAAGAAGTAAACAAGTTGCCAGCAACTATCTAGACCAGTGTTTTTCAACCTTTTTTTATCTCACGGCACACTTGAACCTGTAGTTAAACTTCTCCAGCACACTTAAATTATGTTGACTAAAAAAAAAAAAAGAAGAAGAAGAACATACTTACTGTACTTTGAACTTCTTTAGAAGATAATTTAATTAATTATGTTTAAAAATTTTTGTGGCACATCCAAGATCCTCTCATGGCTCACCGGTGAGCTCACCAGCTCACTGGTTGAAAATCACTAATCTAGAGAAAAAGAAAGAGAATACATAGGATCCAGTCTGGATGCTGTGATCAGACATAGGTCTCTGCTTGAGACATTAAAACATAGGTTTCAGCTTGAGACATTAAAACGGGGTCATCTCGGAGGGGGAGGGAGCTTAAACCACAGTTCTTATTCACCTGGTAAAGCTGGGCTGCCTGTGTGTCTGGCTAAGGTAAAGACAAAGTACTCAAATCAAATTAAACTGTTCAAACTCCTGTCGGGTCCCAGCAAATACGAAGGCCAGCGGTAATGATGAGGCTCGGAAGCGTGCACAGAGCAGGGTTAGCTGGAGAATTTTCTGACACGCTGCTTTTGAGTCTGGAGACTTCCCATTTAGAGGTGGATTGGAACAGACAAGAGGTAGGAAGCGGGGCAGTAGCTAGAACATGACCATGAACAAGTGAGTTTGGGGTGTGGGGGTGAGCCTGAGCTGGTGAGAGTCTCAGACCCGGCAGACGGTGCCTCCAGCCTCAAGGCAGACCCTGGGGCTTTTCTGTCTGAGCTCAAACAGCCAGAGAGAGAGCAGAGGGTCGGGGAGAAGGCACTTTAGAGACTGTGCGGCCGTACCAGTTTTGCTCTGCTTGCGAGTGAAATACCTGGCAGGTGTGGGAAGTCAAATCCAGGTCCCGCCCTGTGACATTGACAGTACCCGTGTGCATCTGCTCGACACCATCGGCTCAGAACCCGAGCTGGCCGTGGCCACGGTTGATAAGGAACTTGGCAGGACCAACTGCAGTGGCGAAGAGAAAAGTAAAGGCCAAGAGAAGAATAAGGAGAGGAAAATGAAGCTCAGTAATACTGACCGCAGGGGGCGGGGGCAACTGGACTCGTAAACTTTAAATATGAGTAAAAGGCTTATTCCTTAGATCCAATAAGGTTTATCTGAGCAACGCTGGCTGACCCAGTGGCTGTGAAGAATTGTCGTGTTTGCAAAGGGGCCAGACCCGGGGCCTGCAAGGGAAGACCAGCTGCTGCCCTTTCCCATCTACTTGTCTTGGTGGCTGAGAGGCGAGAGTGTGCAGAATAAAGCAGGGTGGAAGAAGGCTGCTGCCCCTACACACCCAGGTCGGAGCTCAAGGAGAGGCTGGAAGAGAAAGGGCCGTCCAGAACACCGGAAGTGAAACGCTGGAGGCTGCAAAGCAGAGGCAAGCGCGGAGAGCAGAGCAGACAGGGCTGCGGTCAGTGCGGACAGCCCTTAGGCCATCATAGCCTGGCCAGGCCAGCAGTCTGCTGGGCATTGCCTGTAGCAGGGTCGGAATGTGCAGGAGCCGGGCAGTGCACGCTGTGCAGACATGGAAGCCACTCCGTGTCACTCCTAAAGTGCAGCTCTCTTCCTCATGGCGTCACTCCCTGGGAATTGTCATTCCTGAGCCCAGCTTGTCCCACCGCTTGGCCAAGTCCCCTTCTGGGGCTGAGACCCAGGACCACGGGAGGAATGGGCACCTGCATTTCTCTGGTGGGCAAGACTTAGAAATTAGATTAGATTCGATAGGTTGTGATAATGTTGGAGTTACTTTATGAATGGAAATAGTAGATTAAAAATTGTAAGACAAACGTATCTGTAATTATCCTCCAATGGGTTAAATCTGACTCCACCTCTGCTGGTCATGTCAGAGGAAATGTCCAGACCCCTTTCCAGTCGGTTCCTTTACTCTTACTCTGACGTCCTCATGGTGCGTAAAGCATTCCTTGACTACATGTTGGGCACAACTTAGTGCGGCTATATCATCTTCAAGATTTAGAACAATCTAGAAACTGATTTAAGACTAGGGAACCATTTTTGTTTTCAATTTGTTTTAAATAGTCCCTTATTTTGTACAGCTTTACAAACTTTTATTTATTTACTCACTAAACCATTGAAACAGTTCTGTAAGAATAACATAATTAAAATAAATAAATAATTGAATAATTTAAAGCCAACCTAATGTACTATTTTCATATCTATTGGAATGAAAGCCTTTTCTAAGCTCCATGGGACATTCACGGTTGGAAGATAATACTTGACCATGCAAAGAATTGATGTGATATGAAAAGAGAACAGAGAATGGAACATTTGTTTGGCTTAAATTGGGCAACTTGATTTAAGAAGCACCAGAACAATACACAGAACTACATATGCCATCCAACCCTGTCAAGAAATACCATTCCAGTTATGCAGGGCTGTGCCAATTCGTTCAGAGTGCCATCTTCAGCCAGCCTCCCAGAGTAAGTTAGTGAAGAGTCAGAACCAATTCCAGTCCCCTTCATTCCCGGGGAGATGGATTCAAGGGGCCAGTCTGCCTTTTTCACGCTGCTGGGGAAATAGGGCAGCAAGCACAAGTTTCCCTGTTTACTTCTAACTGTTCAGTGCTCCGTGAAAAGTCATGTAATATGTGCTGATTTTTATTGAGGGCTGCAAATACTCAGAGTCCAGTATTTGCAAACACATTTTTTAAAATTTCAGATTGATATGAGGGTCATTGTTTTCTCTTTCAGGGTAAAGTTCAATTTGGTTTTAATCCCTTCTCTGAGGGGATGTGCTATGCACCCCAACATTGTGCACAGCTGGTGAGATCCCACTAATGACCCTCCCCCCTCCCCTTCTCCCATCTTTCTCCTCTTCTGCCTCCCTGGAATATACTTGTTTTCCTTTCCTGTGGACATGCAGTGTTTTATAGATTGGTTTCATATTAGTGTTGACTACATTTAGCTTGCTTTTTCATTCTTGCGATACTTTACTAAGAAGAATGTGTTTCAACTCCATCTAGGTAAATACAAAAGATGTAAAGTCCCCATCCTTTTCTTGTGGTGAGTAGTACTTCCTGGTGTACATCAGATTCCATGTCTTGGAGATTGTGAATTGAACTATAATAAACATTCTAGTACAAATCTCCTTCTGGTAAAAGGACATTATTTTCTTCTGGGTAGATACCTAGTAATGGGATTGCAGGATCAAAGGGAAGGTCGACTGTTAGTTCTTTGAGAATTCCTCATACTTCTTTCATAGAGGTTGTAATAGTTTGCAAACCCACCAGCAGTGCAAAAGTGTCCCCTTCTCTCCACATCCACCCCAGCAACTGCAGCTCCGGAACTGCTTTTTAAAACACACAGCGAGACGATCCATAGTGAATAGTAACTTCAGAATAGGCAGAGCTAATTCTCTTCCGAGGTTCCAGTAGGTATTTTTTGGTGATGCATAGGTCAGATTGAAAGGTCATGGTCAGTTCTTGCTAGCTGCTTGCCTATTTCAACAACAGGGATCCTGGAAACTTTACCACAACCATGTGGTAGATTGTTACAGACTGCCTTGACATGTTTCATCCACATGGTCTCTGGAGGAGCGGCAGGGAAAGTGCTACTCTCTCCCTCAGGCTGTACCCCAGTCACTAGAACAAACAATTTTATTAGGTAGCACTGTTCAATTCAGTCGCAAGGTAGAGATGAATAACTTTTAATTTTTGTTAGTACTGACACAGATTCAGCCAGAAAGCTGAGGCATGCTCAAAACTTCTTTCTAAACCTCTGAATTTAAATAATCACCAAGCCTCCTCTCCTCTGCTTCCTAAATTGCTCTTTTTCTTCTCTCCTCCTCTCCTCATCACCACCATTGCCTTATTTTAAGCTCTCACTATCTTTTCTGAAATACTATATTTGACTCCCCGCGCACAGCAATTTAAACCAGCTTACATATTACCGTGGGTGCTAGTTCTCTAACTTCCCTATCAGGTGACATTAACCACCCTGCTTAACAACAAACATAAGATAAGCAACAATGACAACAACCAACCCGAACCCAAACTCTAATGGCTTCCTATCACCTGACAAAGTCTCGTTCTGCACAAAACTTTCAAGGCCTTTGCACCCGCGGCCCTAGCTATCGTGCCAGCTTTACCTTTTACACACCACCCCCCGCGCTTCCGGTGCACTAGCCAGACAGAACTGTTTGCAGTCTGTCCACCTACTGTGGATTCTCTATGCCTTTATCACAAGATGTCCTTTTCCCTCACCCACGCTGCAGGGTCATCCTCCGTGTTTTGCTCAGGATCTAAAGCTTTTTTTCTGGAAAGCCCTTACTTCCCAGATAACGCCCTTTCTCTGTGCGTTCCCAGCACGCTGCTCTAGTCTACGGTGTCAGGTTCTCATGCTGAGCTGCGTATCTATACAATGTGGGGAAGGACCAGAGTCCTTGCCTCTTTCCTATTTGCATCAGTGGCAACTGACATAGTGCCTGGTACAGCTCCCAAGAAGTATTTGTAGAATTAATGAATATATGGACATCTTTTCATACTGGATTGGTTATCTAGTTATAACTCAGAAGTGGACAGTTTTTTCTAATACAGTGGTTTTCAGATGATTTCTTAAAGTTCCCAGTGTTCTATGGGTACAGGTATCGAGTTAAGGAGGCCCAGACAGAAAGGTTCAAAGGTTCTGGGTTTCCAACATGGCCTTGGTCAGAGTAGTTCCTCTATTGCTGGCCGCATATGTTAGGGGCTGGCATAAAACTCTATGTCAAGAAGTTTCTATTTCTAAAATGTTGGAAAAGCACCTTGAGTAATGGGGCCTTTGTCTGCTCCAAAGTCATTCCTCCCCTCACTGCACCACCACCACCACCACCACAATAACAACAACAAAAATAGCCATTTCCAGCCAAATACTAAAGAGCTATTTAGTAATTAGGAATTTAGTGCTGGTATGTATGTAGATTCCAAGTTAAGTCATTGAAAAATACTTGAGAATTCGCCATTAAATAATTTCGGAGATGCATCTTAGAAACAATTAACAGAAGTTGACGTCAAAAGATTTGGGTGTATAACTTATAATCCCTGAATATTGTGTTCATCAACTGTCAGAAATTAAAACTTGGGGATTCTCTAGAGAGAACATTTTTTTTTAATAATTTTATTGAATCATAATTATGTACATTGGTGCAATCACAGGGCACGATTCATATACATTCAGAAATATTTTGATCATACTGTTACAGATATCCTTCATGGCATTTCCTTGATCACTATATA